>CM034362.1:93783080-94088446 GCA_019925275.1 Mytilus edulis
TTTGTCGTTCAAAGTATGACGGGATACATAAATACAGTCACGTAAAATAGATATAACAAAAACAGACTTAACAGTAAAAGTAATGATAATAAATAAAATAATAACGTGGTTCAAAGTATGACGGGATACATAAGTACAGAGTCACGTCAAATATATATCACAGAAAAACAGACTTAACAGTAAAAGTAATATTAATAAATAAAATAATTTTGTCATTCAAAGTATGACAAGATACATAGGTACAGAGTCAAATCATAAAATAATTTTGTCGTTCAAAGTATGATGATAAAGTATTATAAGCAAAAGCGTGCATAATCTGTATCAAAATATTTAGAAATGAAACGTTATATAAGTATTGTTGTCCATTTTTTTTTATAATTAGACGATAGCGTTTCCTTTTGATGTAACCTGAAACACGTGACCTCTTAATGGAACAATATTGACAACTACACATCGCAAGGTAGATATAGTTATTTGATCTGGTTTATTGAAAATAATTGAGTACATACTACGTGATGATCTAAGAAAACATTCTCTCGATCTACAGTCAGTACTACAGAGAGGCTTCACTGCAAACGCTTCACAACTGAATGCAGCAATTATAGTAGAAGAGATATATAGAGAATACATGGACAAGAAATCACCATTTCTTATAGCTTTACTAGATGCGAAATCTGCCTTCGATGTTGTGATCTTAAAAATGCTACTACGGAAAGTACACTTCACCGATGTCAATCCAGCTACTTGGATATTAATTGATGAAATACATAACAACACAGAAGCATGCGTCAAATGGGCAAATGATTATTCAGAAAAGTTTCCAGTCCAACAAAGAGTTAAGCAAGGAGGTCTTCTCAGTGATGATTTGTATTAAATATATATTGAAGATTTACTTCATAATTTTTAAAATGTTGCACAGGGATGCACATTTGGAGAAACCTCTGTTAATGCAATAGCCTGAGCAGATAATGATGCCTTGGTGAGCGAAAATCGAGCAAAACTACAACTTCTCATAAATATAGCTGCTGAATATAGTCAAAACCATCACTATCTACTACAGCCTCAAAAAAGCGTTGTCTTACAAATATAACCAACTAACCGCAATTAACAGTCTAAATCAGTCAATTTAACTTTGAACGAAAGTCCTATGCCAGTCGTAGACAAATCACCTCATCTTGGAATTCTTAGATCAACATCTTCAAAAAACTCTCAAAATGAAACCACAGAACAAAACACTACTAAATCTAGGAAAGCCGCATACAGTCTAATGTCAGCAGGACTGCATGGTGAAAATGGACTTGATCCGATTACATTTTTACATCACTACATCTGATCAAAACCTTTGTACAACCTATTCTTACGAACGGATTAGAAGTTATATTATCTACTTCATCAAATTCACTAAAATTAGAAAAGTTCCAAAAACAGTTGCTTAAAAGAATTATGTCTTTACCGATATGTACACCAGATCCGAGTATTTATATCTTATCCGTATTCTTTCCTACAGAAGCACAAATCGATCAAAAAGCACTAATATTATTTAATAACATATGTAGGCAAGACAACTCAAATTTAGAAAAGAAATTGGCCATTAATAGACAATTAGCCATCAAAGATCAATCAAGCAACAGCTGGTTTATTTCAATTAAGAAAATGATATTCAAATATGGACTACCATCTCCGTTACAACTTCTAAACTGTGCGCCAAAAAAAGTTTCATTGGAAGAGAACTGTTCAAATTGCCATATATAAATACTGGAAAGAAGCAATAATTTCATCCGGAAAAAGCTATGCGTCCCTACGACATCTTAATATAGACGCATACAATCCTGGGAAATTTCACCATCTTTTGGACATACATATAACTAATGATCCTACCAGAGAAACAACAAGACTGTCAATTAAATTAAAATTAGTAACTGGCACTTATATCTTACAGAATAAAAGATTTTGATATACAGAAAACGAAACACCAATCTGCAAATTATGCGATCATGGCGATGAAACTCTCTGTCACGTCCTGTTGGACTGTCAAATTCTAAAACCTATCCGACGAAAATATTTTCACCAGATCGATGAAATATTACAATTAATATCGGAAGAAAATTTTACAACACTTTCCAGTCATGATAAAATCCAAATAATTCTGGACTGCTGGTTACACTATCCTGGACTAAAAGGAAATAGTGAAAATATTGTTAAATTAGATGCAATATGCAGGCAAATGTCGTATGCGTTACATATAGCAAGATACCGATCCTTAGACATTAAAAGAAAATGAGGATTTTTCATTGTTGTGAACTGAGAATAATATGTTCCGAACATCGATACTCCCGTATTTATACTGTTGTTTTGCCGAGAGCATACCTGTCAAATAGTGTACTGTATATACTCGTATAATCACAGTTTGGGAACGGAACTGTACGGTTTTCTAATAATTTGGTCATTCGGGAGACTGTCAAGCGGTGCTCCGACATTTGCAAAATAACAAGTTGCTTGATGGAAACTTTGACGAACTCTTATGTTCCTATATAACGTTTCTGCTTCAAGTTTTGATAGCTAAAACATTCTTTATGTAAATATGAACCAATAAAATAATAAGAAAGATATATGCATCCAAACGTTTTCCTTAGAATGGTGGAGCTCCGTGTAAAACGATCAAAATTGTCACACAACAGCGATCAAAAATGTCAAATAAACATCGAAAATCAATGTTTGCTAACTGACTTTTCACATGTACCTTTTCTGATATATAGTCTTACCTGTCTGAAAGTTTCAAAGCCATTGTCCCAGTAGAAATCTAAATATATTCATTTCCTCCATGTCGGATATTTTTATTGACTGTACAATCGCTTGCAAGTTTACTGTAATATCACTCGGAGCCTTCCTGTACAATCGCTTGGAGCTTTCCTGTAGAATTGCTTGACCAAATTTATTAAATACATTGTATATGCATTGCATTGGATGTTTCTTGCTGTCCTATTAAATTCATCTATGGTATTTGAAGTCAAAATAAGCAAAAAACCGGTTATTTTGACAATTAGGATTATATCAAGGAACCCTTTTAAAGTGACTATATCAGAGACAAAAACAAAATGTGTACAATAGATATAAAAATGAAGGTGTGGTATGATTGCCAAAGATACAACTCTCCACAAGAGACCAAAATGACACAGGAATTACGAACTATAGGTCACCGTACGGTCGTCAACAATGAACAAAGCCATAGTCAGCTATAAAATGCCCCGAAATAACAATGTAAAACGACAAAACTAACGGTTTATTTATCAGTTTATGTACAAAAAATGAACGAAAAACAAATATGTAACACATAAACACAAAACCACTGGATCAATATACAAAACAAAAAGAAAAGGACAGTACAAAATATGTTAAGAATCTAATCTAAAATAAAACTGAAAATAATCCTGTTACAAAATAAATATTTATATATACCGAAAAGGTGACTAGATTCTCTTGAAGGGTAATTAGCATATTTTGAATTTTACTTAATATATTATTTACCAGCAATTTAAAAAATAATAATAAATACATATTTGAACAATACAACAAAATATTTTTCATCACAGGGTCGGGATATTGTAACTTGATATGTAACATAGTTTGTCTGATTTTCCATTGAAAAAGTGTGAGGGTATCTACACATACACCACAGTTCCATATCGACCCTCTGATTGGTTTACCAGAAGATTGAAAATGGTCATGTGGTGTATGTTAGATACCTCACACTTTTAGCCAGAAACTACAATGTAACACATTTTCTTTCCTGTGATATCAGTTGTTAACTTTGACACATGTAATTTACCAAACAAAAAAGTGATTGGCTGTGTGTAGATACACCATAGGATGAACTAAATTTCACTCGAAAGCATAGCTTTCTCGTGAAATTTAGCTCCTCCTATGGTGTATTTACACATACCCAACACTTTTAATTTGGTAACTATAACAAGGAATTCGAATGTAGAATGGTGGTAGCTAACCACTGATCCAAGAAAAGACACGTATATGTCAATAAAGATGATATTAAAATAAGAAGATGTGGTATACTTTCAAATGAGATGTCTGTTTATTACAAGCTATAGCTACTGGTAGAAAAAGCTCCAGTAAAATTAAATTGTATCAAGGATGGGAGAGGACTTGTTATCTGAAAGACAGAGAAAACACAAAATCCTTCAACATGATTTTGTTTTTATATCAATGTCACGATTCAGCAACTTTTCCATATTCCCCACCATAGCATCCGACAAACGAACGAAACAGTTGTTTTTTTTTTTTTTTTTAGTAAGAACAACATTTTTATCAAACCACATTTATATCTTCAATATAAAAATAAGAAGATGTGATATGATTGTCAAAGTTCAAAAAAATAATGGATTTAAGCAATTATTATAGTCGGCTATAAAAGGTACCGACATGAAAAATAAGAATCGATACCTTTCGAATTTAACTGACGGCCTAATTCATAATAAAACAATTTACGAAAAATATATATATAACAGACATGAACCAACGACAACCACTGAACTACGGGCTCTTGACTTGAAACAGGTACATAAAGAGTCTGGCAGGGTTAAAAATGTCTGTGTGCGCTCATTTCTCCCCAAAACTAGCACAGTACAAGACCAAACTATAAAAAATCAGATGAATGATCGGATCATCATACTATTAGTGACGATGTCAGACCAGGTGGTGATCCCGCCTTTCTGCAAAAATGGGATCCAAACCACGGAACACACTGAAACGTCCACAAAATAAATAACTTAACTGGAAAAAATGGTGTTTCAACCACCAAAACTCCCTCTCCCCGCATACCGGATCCGCTTATGCAGGCTGCATCCATTCAAATAAAAGCTTCAAACATCATTAACACTTTTAAGTGTGTAATTTAGGTTTTAAAAAAATGAAAAAAACAATACCAAATAAGTAACTGTTAAATCGTAACAGAAAAAGGAGAGAAAAATCATGCCATACATATATTGTATTGGAATGCAGTAGTTTTAATAAATATTGATATGACAAAAGTATCATGGAAAACATAAATTGATCATGAATGTGTCAGACGAGATAGTAGTAAGCATTATATACTTAAGAGTTATAACTAGTCATATGCCACTAGAAACTATTACTGCAAAATGCAATGAGTGTGTAGGAAAAAGTAATACCTTTGACTAGCTTGCTTGCTAGCTGGACCGTGAAGTCATAACAAGGAAAAGTAGATTACCCTCCTTTCGGAGTAGTCTAGTTGGCCAAACGATGAAAAGAAAAGCTCCAAGCGATTGTACAGGAAGGCTCCGAGTGATATTACAGTAAACTTGCAAGCGATTGTACAGTCAATAAAAATATCCGACATGGAGGAAATGAATATATTTAGATTTCTACTGGGACAATGGCTTTGAAACTTTCAGATAGGTAAGACTATATATCAGAAAAGGTACATGTGAAAAGTCAGGTAGCAAACATTGATTTTTCGATGTTTATTTGACATTTTTGATCGCTGTTGTGTGACAATTTTGATCGTTTTACACGGAGCTATACCATTCTAAGGAAAACGTTTGAATGCATATATCTTGGCTAGAGGTATAGGGGGAGGGTTGAGATCTCATAAACATGTTTAACCCCGCCGCAATTTTGCGCCTGTCCCAAGTCAGGAGCCTCTGGCCTTTGTTAGTCTTGTATGATTTTAATTTTTAGTTTCTTGTGTATAATTCGGAGTTTAGTATGACGTCCATTATCACTGTACTATTATGCATATTTTAGGGGCCAGCTGAAGGACACCTACGGGTGCGGGAATTCTCGCTACATTGAAGACCCATTGGTTGCCTTCGGCTGTTGTTTGCTCTATGGTCGGGTGGTTGTCGCTTTGACATATTCACCATTTCCTTTCTCAATTTTATCTTTCTTATTATTTTATTGGTTCATATTTACATAAAGAATGTTTTAGCTATCAAAACTTGTAGCGGAAACTTTATATAGCAATATAAGAGTTCATCAAAGTTTCCATCAAGCAACTTGTTATTTTGCAAATGTCGGAGCACCGCTTGACAGTCTCCCGAATGACCAAATTATTAGAAAACCGAACAATTCCATTCCCACACTGTGATAATGTTGAAATTATTTTAAACATGGCTAATTCAGTGATACATGGAGGATAATATGAAACATTGATATCTCCGTACTCAAGTGAATTACCGATAATGTGTGTAAAATAGTGTAAATAGATGTGGTGGTGGAATATTAACTATTCAAATGAGGTTGTCCCGAAGTGGACGGAGAAAGATTTTCTGGTAAGGCAATGGGAAACTATCTGCCAAACACCAAATAAGGACGAATTGAACAACTGTAATGTACTATTACGGTTAAGCCAAATCTTGATTGTTTAAGGAAGCTAAAATAGTTGCATTTACGCTCGTTAAAATGCTAGCTCGAAAACAAAACTTATTTAGCAGCTCTTATTTTTTTCTTTATCGAAAAGATATAGGAAGATATACTTGCTAGTTCTATTGCTATAAATGAAAGTTCGATTCCATTTATAATAATCTTAGGAGGGACGTAAACAATATGTTATTTTTACAGAATGAAAACCAATACTTTTATTGTAATCAATATTTGAATCTATGTCCGTGCATATTATGTACAATAGTAAATACCACATATAGCATGCTTCGTAAAACATTAGTACTCACAAAATGTGCGTTATCCTATTAATAATCCAAATGTATATTACGTCCGTGTAACACTTATCAATTCAAAGTTTTAAAAAGATTTCAAATTTTAGATTTTTGGAATTTTGATCAAAGTTTTAAAATATCAAAATTCCAAATTGTGTAAAAGTTTTCAAATTTTTAAAATCTAACCAAATAATTAAAATATTAAAATTCTAAATATCGTTTTAATATTTGATAGTTTAGAAATTTAATCAAACTTTAAAAATACTTAACCTAACGTTCAATTTTGATAATTTCACATTTTGGAAGTTTGATTTTTTTTAAATTTTGATTAAGATAACAAAAATAGAAAAGGGGCGAAAAGAGAGGTACTTGTAAACTGCAAAACGAATTAAAAGCGGAACAAACTTTTTAAAACTTTGAATTGATAAGTGTTACATGGACCATTACACAAAAATTTCAATTTTGTTCAATCACATCAATAATTTCCAATTCAAACTATAACATTTTTTTCTCAATAAAATATATAGTTTTTTCAAGTTTATAGCCCCAGTCCTACTAGGCCACGATCGCACCACGCTCACCGCGATCTAAAATAAATTGAGATCGTGGTGAGGTCGTGGTATGAGCGACATGAAAATGTAAATTTTCGTTGCTTTCACGATGCTACTACGTCCTCAATATACGCTTTTACAACGATCCCGCCTCGATTATACCACGTTCTCACCGTGCTTATTCTGCGACCTCACTACGCTTATCAAGATCTTTCTACGCTCATCACGTTCTCACTACGACCATGCCACGAGTAATCCGATTGTAACACGATCTGATCACGCTTCTACTGCGATAATAGCACATTCTTACTACGGTTATACTACGTTCATACAGATCTTACTACGTTATCAGCAATAACATCAGCATCGTGTTCCATACCAATACAGTTCCATTCCTTCTATTTCTGATTAATACGTAGATTTCTCTGAAAAAATACAGTCATGCCACAAACATCTACTAGAACACATGGGTGTGGTGGTAAGGGTTGATGTAGAGGCCGAAGGAGCTTTGATAGTTACGAATCCTGATCCAGCAGAGATGTCGGACCGACAAATCCAACCTAAATTACAACCTATTGCATCAAACTAAAATGACGATATGAGTATTTGAGTGAACGATAACAGAGATGACACATATGTGTTACTAGTAATATAAAAAAGATGTGGTATGATTGCCAATGAGACAACTCACCACAATAGACCAAAATGACACAGAGATTAACAATTATAGATCACCGTACGGCCTTCAACAATGAACAAAGTCCATACCGCATAGTCAGCTATAAAAGGCCCCGAAATGAAGCATGGTTGAGCCGTTAGAGAAAATGAACAAGAAGTCATAATTAATTAATATATTTTATGTGAAAATGACAATGAGAAAATGATGGTCGTAGTATGAACGTAGTCAGGTCGTAAGAAGAGCGCGATGAGGGCGGCAAGGGTGTGCTAGAATCGTACTATGGTCTTGAACAGCGTGGTGTAAACGTGGTACAGACGTAGTGGAAGCGTAGTTGGGTCGTGGTGAGAACGTGGTGGTCGTAGTGAGGTCGCAATAACATCGCTGTGAGATCGTAGCGCAGTCTCTCCGAATAGAATCACGTTTTCGCTACGCTCTCGCTCCGATTGTACAGCGACCTATGCGATCTTACCACGACCTTAGTGCGCTCTCACTCTACGCTTCTACTACGACCTGATTTCGCCACGACCACACCACAATTGTTTTGAACATGTTCAAAGTTGGCCACGCTCATCACGATCTTGAAGACCTCACCACGACCTTGATACGACCTTACTGCGATCTACACGATCGTACTACGATCTTCAAATTTTTTTTCACAGATCGTAGTGCGATCGTGGCCTAGAGGGACTGCGGTATAAATCAAAACATGTTTATTCAGTGAACCGGATATTCGATAATGAGTATGTATTATACAGTGATGCGTATCAGGTAAAATCAATTGTATTGGTTATTTGAATATATAATATGTCTAAAACTATTGTTAGTATAAACTCATTTTATTTTTTCACAGGTAGTGAGGCTGTTAAAATACAGCGGCCCTAAGTATGCGACCTCGGCTACTAAGTTTTATATATCAGAAAATTATTGAATACAACCATTTGTTATTGTTAGAAAACAAATACCATAACAGTTTACAACCCAGCTCCTTTGTTCTCACAGGGGTGATCTGAGCCGGATCACCCTACCAGATCACCCCAGTTTGAGTTTCTTTGTTATGCATGCTTTCCTTTGTTCTGTAATATTTTGGTAGGAACATCAAATCCACTATAAAACTTTAAATTCATTATACGGAAAAGACTATCTATCAACATTCACGTAGAAAAAATCCGATGTATATGCTAGGATTCGAATTCAAGATCTTCAGGATATCAAGCCACGACACATAACACTACACCCGGACGACTGGATACGAACTATCAGTAATTTAACATACTTAAAGGAAGCAAGCTCTTTTTTTATAATGGGGCGAGTTGGTAGACTTTTATTCAGTGGGGTTTAAACCTTTTTCATTAATAAGTGAGTTGTCAGACTGATTGTTCAATTTGATTTCACACTTTTACACTTTTTCAAAAGTGGGCGAGTCGGTAAACAAGAGTGGGGCAGTTTTTTTAATAAAGTGGCGATATACGGTGTGGGCCGATTGGCAAGTGGGGCGAGTTGACATTATTTGATATCTACTCATCGTGTTCGAGGTCATAAAGGGTGTACATCACTTAGTAATATATATGGTATATTATAATGGTTGTGTGGCATTCTAAACTATATTTTATGAATTGTAAATGTTTTTTCGTCGAATCTAAAACAGCTGTCATGTAAAATAGTTATCCCACTCGGACTTGGTGTGTCAGTGTTAATATCTTACACTTGTGGGATAACTATTAAAGAAATGTTCAAAGGGATGTAACTCTGATTAAATAATCTACTACTGCATATACAGAATGCAGTTGAGTTACAATCAGCATTGTATTCAATGTATTTATATTGTGAAACATGGAATCTCAAAGTTAATACTGAAAAAAACCATGTTGTTATATTTTCTAAAAGTCGACATGCTGATAATCTTCATTGTATATATAATAATGACCGTTTATCTGTTATTGATGAATTTCAATATTTAGGTATTGTATTTTCTAGAAAAGGTACTTTTCATGTTAATAAATCTAGACTTGTTCAACAAGCCAGAAAAGCAATGTTTTATGTATTACGTAAGGCAAGAAAGTTGTATTTACCTATAGATGTATTGTTACAACTTTTTGATGCTATAGTTGGTCCTTTATTAATGTACGGTGCAGAAGTTTGGGGTATGAGAAAAATGATGTTATTGAATCATTGCACTTAGAATTTTGTAAATATATAATGAAAGTTAAAAAATGTACACCTAATTGCATTGTTTATGGTGAACTAGGTAGAGTACCAATGTCTGTTAATATTAAAACAAGAATGGCTGGTCTTTGGAAACGTATTGTTACTGGCAAAAAAGAGAAAATTCTCGTACATTGTATGAAATGCTATATAAACTTGATTCTGGTAATGTTTACCACTCTAAGTGGTTGAATAATCAATTGTGTAAAAGATATTATATCTGAATGTGCCTGGAATAATCAATATATAGATACAAATTGTCAGTTGTCTAAAAATGTGAAACAGTATTACCACAATATGTTTGTAAATGAATGGAAGGCTCAGATATTTAATACGTCAAAATGTTTAAATTATAGAATGTACAAGTCTGAGTTTGGTTATGAAGATTATTTAACTACATTGCCTTTTGATCTAAGAATTAATTTGTGTAAATATAGGTGCAGTAGTCATAGGTTACCTATTGAATGTGGCAGATTTTATAGCATTGATAGATCAGAAAGAATATATGATTTATGTAACAGCAATGTGCTAGGAGATGAATTTTATTATATATATGATTGTACTTTCTTTAATGCTGAAAGGCTGAAATCTTTGCCTGCAGATATTTGTAAAGTTAAAAATACTATGAGTTTCTCTAATTTTATGAACAGCAAAGATAAATTTGTTCTTGTTGGCTTAGCCAAGTTCTGTAAAATTGTAATGTCAATTTACAAATGATATATACCTTCCCATTTATTCATGCATTTGTAAATATGTTTGTTCATGCATTATATCTTATTTGTTATATTGTTGTACTATCATGCCTCATGTGAGGCCTTTAGTGAAATAAAATGTTTCAATGTTTCAATGTTTCAAGAAAAATGATCACCAATGAGAAAACTATTCACTGAAGATTAAATGGCATATAATTTTACAACTAGAGGAAACTGAAAGGCCTTCAGTAGTGAGCTAGCCCAATAACAGATAGCAACATATAATTGTACAACTAGAGGAAACTGAAAGGCCTTCAGTAGTGAGCTTGCCCAATAACAGATAGCAATATATACTTTACAACTAGAGGAAACCGAATGGCCTTCTATAGTGAGCTAGCCCAATAACAGATAGCAACATAGAATTTTACAACTAGAGAAAACCGAACGGCATTCAGTAGTGAGCTAGCCCAATAACAGATAGCAACATATAATTTTACAACTTTAGGGAAACGAATGGCCTTCAGTAGTGAGCTATCCAAATAACATATAGCAACATAGAATTTTACAACTAGAGAAAACCGAACAGCCTTCAGTAGTGAGCTAGCCCAATAACAAATAGCAACATATACTTTACAACTAGACGAAAGCGAATGGCCTTCAGTAGTGAGCTAGCCCAATAACAGATAGCAACATAGAATTTTACAACTAGAGAAAACCGAATGGCCTTCAGTAGTGAGCTAGTCCAATAACAGATAGCAACATAGAATTTTACAACTAGAGAAAACCGAATGGCCTTCAGTAGTGAGATAGCTCAATAACAGATAGCAACATAGAATTTTACAACTAGAGAAAACCGAATGGCCTTCAGTAGTGAGCTAGTCCAATAACAGATTGCAACATATACTTTTACAACTAGAGGAAACCGAATGGCCTCCAGAAGTGAGCTAGCCCAATAACAGATAGCAACATATAATTTTACAACTAAAGGAAAGCAAACGGCCTTCAGTAATGAGCTAGCCCAATAACGCAGAGCAACATGGAAGTTTACAACGAAAGGAAACTAAATGGCCTTCAGTAGTGAGCTAGCCCAATAACAGATAGCAATATAGAATTTTACAACTAAAGCGAATGGCCTTCAGAAGTGAGCTTGCCAAATAACAGATAGCAACATAGAATTTTACAACTAAAGCGAATGGCCTTCAGTAGTAAGCTAGCCCAATAACAGAGAGCAACATATAATTTTACAACTAGAGGAAACCGAATGGCCGTCGGTAGTGAGCTAGCCCAATAACAGATAGCAACATATAATTTTACAACAAGAGGAAACCGAATGGCCTCCAGAAGTGAGCTAGCCAAATAACAGATATCAACATAGAAGTTTACAACTAAGGAAACCGAACGGCCTTCAGTAGTGAGCTAGTCCAACAACAGAGGGCAACATATAATTTACAACTAGAGAAAACCGAATGGCCTTCAATAGTGAGCTAGTCCAATAACAGATAGCAACATAGAATTTTACTAGAGAAAACCGTATTGCCTTCAGTAGTAAGCCCCAGTCCCACTAGACCACGATTGCACCACGCTCACCGCGATCTAAAATAAATTTAGATCGTGGTGAGATCGCGGTATGAGCGGCATGAAAATGTAAATTTTCGTTGCTTTCACGATGCTACTACGTCCTCTCTACGCTTCTACAAAGATCCCGCTACGATTATACCACGTTCTCACCGCGCTTATTCTGCGACCTCACTACGCTTATCAAGATCTTTCTACGCACTTCACGCTCTCACTACGACCATACCACGAGTTATCCGATTGCAACACGATCTTACTGCGATTATTACTCGTTCTTACCACGATTATACTACGTTCATAGCGCGATCTTACTACTTTCTCAGCAATAACGTCAACATCGTGATCCATATCAATACAGTTCAATTCCTTCTATTTCTGATTAAATCGTAGATTTCTCGGAAACAATACAGTCATGCCACCAAAATCTACCAGAACACGTGGGCATAGTGGTAGGAGTTGATGTAGATGCAGGGGGAGCAAAGTAACGAATCCTGATCAAGCAGAGATGTCGGACCGACCAATCCAACATAAATTACAACCTATTGCTGGTCCATGAAGCTCAATGACGATATTTTAGTGAACGATAGCAGAGATGACATAGATGTATCAATATATATAGGAAGATGTGGTATGAGTGCCAATGAGACAACTCTCCATCCAAGTACAATTTATAAAAGTAAACCATTATAGGCCAAGGTACGGCCTTCAACACGGAGCCTTGGCTCACATCAATCAGCACGTTATAAAGGACCCAAAATATTACTAGTGTTAAACCATTTAAACGGGAAAACCAACGGTCTAATCTATATAAAAACGAGAAGCATGGTTGAGCCGTTAGAGCAATGGATAATTACATTCAAACAAACAAAATCTAGGGAGCTTTTTTTATATATTTTATGTGAAAATGACAATGAGAATGATGGTCGTAGTGTGAACGTAGTCAGGTCGTAAGAAGAGCGTGATGAGGACGGCAAGGGCGTGCTAGAATCGTACTATGGTCTTGAACAGCGTGGTATAGTCGTAGTGGAAGCGTAGTTGGGTCGCAGTGAGAACGTGATGGTCGTAGTGAGGTCGTGATAACGTCGCTGTGCGATCGTAGCGCAGTCTCTCCGAATAGAATCACGCTTTCGCTACGCTCTCGCTACGATTGTACAGCGACCTTTGCGATCTTACTACGATCTTAGTGCGCTCTCACTACGCTTCTACTACGACCTGATTTCGCCACGACCGCACCACGACTGTTTTGAACATGTTCAAAGTTGGCCACGCTCTTCAAGATCTTGAAGACCTCACCACGACCGTGATACGACCTTACTGCGATCTCAACGATCGCACTACGATCATCAAAATTTGCATTTTTTTCACAGATCGTAGTGCGATCGTGGCCTAGTGGGACTAGGGTATAAGCTAGCCCAAAAACAGATAGCAACATAGAATTTTACAACTAGAGAAAACCGAATGGCCTTCAGTAGTGAGCTAGCCTAATAACAGATAGCAACATAGAATTTTACAACTAGAGCGAATGGCCTTCAGTAGTAAGCTAGCCAAATAACAGATAGCAACATGGACATAGAAGTTTACAACTAAGGAAACCGAACGACCTTCAGTAGTGAGCTAGTCCGAAAACAGAGAGCAACATATAATTTACAACTAGAGAAAACCGAATGGCCTTGAGTATTGAGCTAGCCCAATAACAAAGAGCAACATAGAATTTTACAACTAGAGAAAACTGAATGACCTTCAGTAGTGAGCTAGCCCAATATCAGATGTATGCCCGTATATTTTTACTCTTAGGGTTTCTTGCTTGTTAGAAAGCTGTCAACATATTCAATTATTCAATTATATTAATGTTCTATGCTATTTGGTCTCTTGTGGAGAGTTGTCTTATTGGCATTCATACCATATATTCTTTTTTATATTAAAAAAAACGAAATGACCTATAGCTGTAAATTACATGCTTTTATTTGTCTCTTGTAAAGAGTTGTTTCACTGGCAAGTGTCAACAACCCGCTTAAATAGTAGATAACAGCCGAAGACCACCAATATGGGTTTTCAACGAAGAGAGAAAGTTTCGCATCCTGAGGTGCGTCTCAGCTACCCCCTAAATGAAAATGTGTTGTAGTTCAGTGAATATGGATGTCATACTAAACTCAAAAACATATCTATAATACTAAAATTACGAGGTCCAATTTGTCAGCCGTCATCACGTAAAAACGACGAATCAAAGAATTCAACTTTATATACAACTAATACAGTATAAAGGTGTAGATTAAAAATTACACCACTCCAGACCCTTTTGTTTTCCAAGTAATTAATATTGCCAATAATTAGGAAGTTCCGGGTCGAGTCCGATACCGGTACCAATAGTATAATTACCTGTTACCTATTACCTTATCTGTACGTTCCGCATCTGACAGGCCCACCACCAAACGGTGTATTCAGGATTAATATGCTATATACACGGGTCATAATCACAGGGTTGACACTACTAAATTGTCAAATTGTTACCTATTGTAGTATCTTAATCTGTAAGACTTTCTAAGATAACAATACGAATACTAAAAATCTGGACTAAAAATAAGTTTCAATTTGTTAGCGGGCATGACCTAAAACAGCGAATCAAAGAATTCAACTTTATTTATAACTAATATAGGACAATGCTGTTGATTAAAAATACTCCATTTCAGGACCTTTTGTTTTCCAAATAATTAATATTACCAATAATTGATAAGTTCCAGTTCGACGGGTTCAAACAGAAAGATTTGAAAGCAGAGACAATTGTGTATCTTATAATCGGCATGACTTTATCAGATGACAGTACTAATACTAAAATAAGGCTTGCGCATAGTTATATGCTTTAATTCAGTCACGGACCCGCGATATCACGGGTGTGTTCTAGTAAATGAACTATAATTGCGTCAGTGTTATAACAATATTGTGAGATCCCAACCCTCCTGTTAAACCTCTAGCAAAGTAGAATAACGAACAAACTCATGGTGAAAAAGACAGAGACAAACAATTGTAGAAAAAATGGAAGACTGAAGAATGAGTAACACAAACCCCACAAACACTGGGGTTGTTATCAGATGCTCCTCCGTGGGACCCGTCTTGTTGCTTATGCTAGTTCCAACACGGTAATAAATCTACTTGGTAGGGATTGTAGGTTGGAACATATCCGCTTTCATGATCATCTGTGATTTAGAATTTTAGGCAAAATTAGAATTAAAGTTCGATTTAGCATTGAGTTGCATGTTGAACTTCAAGTTTGAGTCACATTTGACGGCAGAGTTTGAATGACAATTCGACTTCAACTTCGAATTTTAGTCATCTTTTGAGGTAGAGTTCGAGTTTAACTTGAAATTTGAGTCTCATTTCTAACTAAATATTAGTTCGTATCTAAAAAAATTTTACATGTGTCAAAGATCGAGGGATTTTACTTGGTGTTCCGAAGAAAACGGCTGAGAGATATGCACACCAAAGATAAACAACGTTACAGTATCCAAAATACAACATAGAAATATAAATTAAGTAAGAGGATGTGGTATGGGAGTCAATGAGACAACTATCAATCAGAATTTAAATGCTGTTTATCTTTGCAAGTATAGTAACCATACCGCCTTAAAACACAATAGTATGGCGTTCATTATCACTGAACTAGTATACATTTGTTTAGGGGCCAGCTGAAGGACGCCTCTGTGTGCGGGAATTTATCGTTACATTGAAGACCTGTTGTTGACCTTCTGCTGTTGTTTTTTCTATGGTCGGGTTGTTGTCTCTTTGATACATTCCCCATTTCCATTCTCAATTTTACAATAGTCGGCTTTAAAAGGCCACCACGTGAAAATGTGAAACAATGCAATTGAGAAAAGTAACAGCCCAATTTATAACAAAACAATTTCCGAAAAACAAATATGACAAATATGAACCAACAACTACCATTAAAAAGTAAAAACACAAAAATACTGAACTCCGAGGAAAATTCAAAAAGGAAAATCAAAAATCAAAAGGCAAAATCAAAAGTCCAAGCACATCAAACGAATGGATAGCAACTGTCATATTCCTGACTTGGTACAGGCATTTTCTAATGTAGAAAATGGTGGATTGAACCTGGTTTTATAGCTAGCTAAACCTCTCACTTGTATGACAGTCGCATCAAATTCCATTACATTGTCAACGATGCATGAACAAAGTCTAAACTACAGTCTCCTGACTAAGGACAATCACGTTATTCGTTAAAGTACAAACCAATTAATTTGGCCTAGTTCTGTAGGTCACGTTCGAGAAAAAAAGGACTGGATTGTGATTACTACAAAGTTGGCTTTAGATGAATTTGGCTATTCATTTAAGGTATTTTTGACATATAGCTCTTCAACGGTTTCGGTCCTTATACATCTTCGAATTTTAAAATGTGTAACTTTGAGCGTTCCTGATGAAGTTTAACCCAGAAAAGCGCTTTGGACGCAAGAAATTATTACACGTGTTGTTTTCAATTTTTTGAATTGTTTTACATTTGTTAGGATATGTCCTAAATATTGTTATTTTTTCTAATACATTTTTGTTTGCCGTTCCTCTTTGAATAACTCAGAACAACAAATTGAAATTTAATTCAAACGTTAACAGAATGAGCATGTTCGAATTGTTTTAAATATAGAACTAGATTTTCCCAAATGGTTACGTAGCAAGTACATCAGACTAAGGATGATATAACCACATTAATTTCGTGGTTTAGTGGATGGTTTAATCCATGAATTTGAGTGTCAAATATGTAAAATAGTCAAATTTAAAAATAAAATATCTTGAAATGTTTAAAGCATATAAAAAATTATTTGTTTACGAAATAACAAAACCACATCGTGTAATGAAACAACTACATTTCGTTCAGCCAGTAATGTTCAAACCACATTCATTATTGGTTAATTTAAAATGACACAACCACATATAATAATTGTGAACCCACATCGAGTAATGACAAAATCATATAAAGTCCACATTGTTCAGGATAAATAAAGGCAACAGTAGTATACCGCTGTTCGAAACTCATAAATCAATTGAGGAAAAAACAAATCAGGGTTATAAACTAAACTGAGGGAAAAGCATCAAATAAAAGATGAGAATAACGACACAAAAGAAATAAAACATTAAAATGTAACACACACAGAAACGAACTATAATATAGCAATGGCCATTTTCCTGACTTGGTACAGGACATTTTAAGAAAAAAAGTCTTTAAATGGTTGGTTGAATCTGGTTTTGTGGCATGCCAACCAAACCTCCCATGTTTATGGCAATGCTAAATTGATGTTAAAATGACAACGTTACATGAAAGGACTACAATACAAATAGATGGGAGAACATATAGGACAAAAAACACACGAATAATAGCTAACAAAAGGTACCATATTTAAAATTTAATACGCCACACGTGCGTTTCATCCACACAAGACTAATCAGTGACGCTCAGATGGAAAAAAGTTCGAAAGCCAAAACAAAAAAGGGTCTTTTCAAGTGTTGAAACGACAAAAGTGTAACAAAATTGTAAAAGATATAGGAAGATGTGGTATGAGTGCCAATGAGACAATTCTTCAAATTACAATTTATAAAAGTTAACCATTATAGGTCAATGTACTGCCTTCAACACGGAGCCTTGGCTCACATCAAACAACAAGCTATAAAGGGCCCCAAAATTACAAGTGTAAAACCATTCAAATGGGAAAACCAACGGTCTAATCTATATAAAAAAACGAGAAACACGTATAAGGATTTTCTTATCCCAGGCATGGATTACCTTAGACGTATTTGGCACTACTTTTTGGAATTTTTGATCCTCAATGCTCTTCAACTTTGTACTTGTTTGGTTTTAGAAATATTTTGATATGAGCGTCACTGATGAGTTTTATGGAGACGAAACGCGCGTCTAACTATTTACATAAACAGACGACAACAACTGTACATCATATTATTGACTTAGGACCGGTGCAAACATTTGCAGCGGGATTAAACGTTTTAATGGTACCAAACCTTCTCCTTTTTTCTGAAACAATAGTATAACATCACAACATAGAAAAACACACGATGAAATATCAATTAGAAGGCTTAACTTAATCAAAAAACGTAAATTAATATTGCACCTTAAAAGAGCCTGCAAAACAATTAACGTTTATATCAAACAATGTGTATACGTTTTCTGACAATATTTTATACTATTTCGTTGTTGATTACAAATTATAAATATCATCGCATGCAATACATATCAATAAAAGGAGATTTTGGATAAATTTCACACATAAAGCAGTCTTTTAACACCATTCTGATAAAATTTCAAAGTAGAAATTTGTAAGGTTATTGTAAGAATAAAACATTGTAAATGTGCGTAACTATATGGATTTGTTTACGTGTATTGCACTAACAACGTTCCATAGATTTTTTCTGCGACAAATTAACGTTGTATGAAACCATCAAAAGATAGTGTTTATATATTAAAATCGAAGTGAAACTCAATACATAATTTGTCTTTCGATAGTTTTTTTGTTGAAACAAGTGACCTGTCAATGTTGAAAAGGAAATATTATTCTGAGCGCTGACCGTACGACATTTTTTTAAACTTCTTTTATTCGTATTCTAAGTTAATATTCGCATAAATCAAAATTTATTTGACAAGTCTGTTTGACCCTGAATTGCGAGTAATCTCCCATAACACGTATAGCGCGCTTAAACTGAAACGATTTTCCAAGGTTACATGAAAAAAAAAAAAACCGGAAAAATTAGACCACTTTCTCCTTTTCCGATTTTGTCCAATTTTTTTATGGTTCTCCTATAGTATTGGCCAAATGAAAAAATACAAAATAAAATTTTTGTTACAATATTTCGTTGAGCCAGTCATGTCAAAACCACATTAAACAATTGTGAAACCACATCAAGTAATGATAAAACCACATTGGCTAATAAATGACACAACCACATTAAATAATTGTGAAACCACAACAAGTAATGATAAAACAAGATTGGCTAATTAATGACACAACCACATTAAATAATTGTGAAACCACAACAAGTAATGATAAAACCACATTGGCTAATAAATGACACAACCACATTAAATAATTGTGAAACCACATCAAGTAATGATAAAACAAGATTGGCTAATTAATGACACAACCACATTAAATAATTTTGAAACCACATCAAGTAATGATAAAACCACATTGGCTAATTAATGACACAACCACATTAAATAATTGTGAAACCACATCAAGTAATTATAAAACCGTATTAAATCATGGCCACACGATAGCAAGTCAATACGAACCCACTATTATGTAATATTGAATACCATTTAGTTATGATGATTACATATTTAGTTATATCATAACATCATTACACAATGTCAAAACTATATTATCATAAGTAAAGACAAACGTATGATCAAGTAATAATAAAACAGCATAACGTTATAATATCAGAGTACCGTATAAAAAGTTGAGGCGTTCCATATTAAATATTATAAAGGAGTTCTTACTCTGTAAACGACGTTGATTCAATATCGTGTACACATACCCGTAGCCAGGGAGGTTAAAACAAATAAACACTGTTAAGGTCAACGTTTTGTTTGAATTGTGACTGTTACAGTTGAGTTCTCGAGTCAAAATACGCCCCCCCCCCCCCCCCCCACCTTTTTCCCTTGGAAATTCCTTTCTACTGGCCTGTGTACATATTGTTAAAATCGCGATGTAGGCAATGCAAACACGATATCAGTGTGACATATATCATCGCGACAGAAACGATTTCAACGATGTAAACAATACATATGATATATATTATAATAAGCAGATGTGGTATCAGTGCTAGTGAGACAACTCTCCATCCAAGTCACAATTTGTAAAAGTAAACCATCATAGAACGGTCTTCAACATTGAACCGTGGGTCATACAGCCAGATATAGAGAGCTTCAAAAATTACTATAGTCTAGGCAATCTAGCAAAATTTGACCCTAACCTGAAAATAATTGCAACAGAAGAGTTTTAAGATTTAATCTTAAGCATTATATCCCAAAGATACACAGAAAAAAGTCCAGTACATTCTTACTTGAAGAAGACTAAAAAAAATCACCATTTAAAATTCGTATGGAGATTTGCATTTAAAAGGGAGATTACTCTTGCAAAACAGGCAGAAATATCAATAAACATTGATAAAATATTATTACTTTACCGGTTCTATACATCAGAATGTCTTAATTCTTGATTTTTAAGCGGTCTTTAGAGGATAAAAAAAAACAGCTCTTAAGGTGTTTTCATATCTTTTATCAAGCTATAATTAGATTTCGTAATTCATTAGTTGACCATTTATTGAATTTTTCAACACGTGAAGGTAAAGGATCTCAAATTTAATAAAAAATAAATAAGCATATATTCTTTTTTTTTTTGTGGTTTAAAGTTTCTTTAGATAAGTAAGATGCTGAAAAAATATAATATACAGATATAAACATTACCAAATTTTCATATTATTTTTTTCAAAATGGTCACAAAGCTTCAAATTTGCTATTTCTTAATGAAAAATGCACAAAAAAATTAAAACTACCTATAACACTTCGGTTTATAACCCCATTAAAGTATCATACTTTACATAAATTTCAAGAAAATCAACCAAAAACTGACCAAATCAGACTCATTTTTGCGGAGTTATCTCCCCTTCCAATGTTAATTTCCATAGGAAATAAAAAATGCAGATTTTTAGTTTCCCTCAAGTTAGATCGTATGGGACTTTTATCTGTGTACATTAAGGGCATAATGCCATAGATTAGAACTAAAACATTTTCTGTTGCAATTAGTTTGAGGTTAAATCTTAGTCTGACTGGACTACTAGTGTAAAACCATTTAAACTAGAAAACCAAAGGTCTAATCTATATAAAAAACGAGTAACGAGAAACACTTATGAACCACATCAACAAACGACAAGTTATTCTTAAAATATTAGCGAAGTTGATACGATATTGTGGTAACATTGTGTACTTAACATGAATGTAAACCCTTGAAAAGTAACTTTGGTTGTACATGTGCCTCTCTCCTTCACAGAACATGATATTCATATGTATCATGATAACAAGAATTACCTAAACGAATGTGTCCATAGTACACAGATGACCCACTCACACTATCATTTCTTTTGTTCAGTGGACCTTGAAATTTGGTCAAATGATTAATTTGTCATTAAAACTAGAAAGGTTATATCTCAGGGAACATACGTATTAAGTTTCAAATTGGTTGAACTTCAGCTTCATTCAAAACTACCTTGACCAACAACTTTAACCTGAAAGAACTTTAACCTGAAAACATTAACCTGAAGCGGGAAGTCGACGGACAGACGAATGAACGGACAGACGCACAAATTGAACCGAAAAACTTTGTGTCCATAAATGTGACATAACAAATTTATAGTTTACAGCAGAGCAAATTATATCATATGTATAGCCTTGATTAGTCTTGTTTGTCTTTTTTTCTAAGTTTGGTTTGATCATCCCCAATTTTCGGTGGGGTTCGCGTTGCTCAGTCTTTAGTTTTATATATTTTGTCTTCTGTACTATTATTTGTCTTGTTGTCTTTTAATTTTGGCCATGGAGTTGTCAGTTAGTTAATTTTTCATCTATGCGTGTGACTGTCCCTCTGGTATCTTTCGTCCCTCTTTTACATGTTTAGACGTTATACTGTGGAGTCCATTTCTCTCAACTAGTATACCTTATTGGTATAGGGCCTGCTGAAACCAAACTACGGCGGAGGGATTTTTTCGGTACGTTGAAGACCCATTGTTGCCTTTCGCTGTGATATACTCTCTGGTCGGAATATTGTCTACACATTGTAACACATTCCCCGTTTCCATTCTCAATTTTATGATAATGTAATATATTGAAAGTCAAAATACCAATCAGTTAACATAAAGCATTTTATTAAAGCATTCTGGAATTTAAAAATTCGAATCACATGGGCTGTTAATCCAACAAAATTATAAAACAGCAATAACAACAAAACCCTAATATTAAAACAATATTGAAGCACAAATTTAACATTCTGATATTTTTATTAGTGATGCATATTATGAGGGGTTTATTGCCGAGAGATAACAATGTATTCTTACAACTCTTAAATGTGTTATTATAATTCAACAATGTGTTCTTAAAACTCTTCAATGTGTTCTGACAATTCTTCAATGTGTTCTTACAATTCTACAATGTGTTCTCTAATCTCTTCAATGTGTTATCATAATTCTACAATATGTTCTTACAACTCTTCTCTGTGTTATTAATTAATATTATAACAACTCGCTAGTGTGTTCTTTCAATTCTACAATGTTCTAACATCTCTTCAGTGTGTTATTATAATTCTACAATGTGTTCTTACAACTCTTCAGTGTGTTCTGACAATTCTTCAATGTGTTCTTACAATTCTACAATGTGTTCTCTAAACTCTTCAATGTGTTATCATAATTCTACAATGTGTTCTTACAACTCTTCAGTGTTTTATTATAATTCTACAATGTGTTCTTATAAGTACATAATGTGTTCTTACAACTCTTATGTATGTTATCATAATTCTACAATGTGTTCTTACAACTCGTTATAGTGTTCTTACAATTCTGCAATATGTTCTTACAATTTTTCAATGTGTTCTGACAATTATACAACGTGTTCTTACAATTATTCATCCTTTGAATGTGCAGAAACACACATATTACTTTTATTTATCTAGACGCTTAAACACATATTTGTAATATTTTTGATAAAACTCAAAACTTTTTTTTTCGACTCATATATAAACAGTGGATTTCATTTTTTTACTTAAAAATCAATTCAAGACTTCGTTAACACCAATGATAAATTGAATTTCAAACAATTTTGTAGATAACATCTGTTAAAAAACTGTCTTATATTTTCTTACTTTAATTTGCATTACTACTTTCCACTAAAATATTATTTCAATCATTTCACGAAAGTTTTCACAGCAACGATAAAAAAAGAATAAAAATAAAGACAGACATGTAATCTGGATGAATTTAAGATTACTGCTTTCAAATTAAACAAGTCACCGGCTAATATGGGGTTTTCAGCCTAAGTTGGGACAAGCACAAAAATGCGGCGTGTTTTCCAGCCCTTTTCAACCAAATATTTATCCAATGTAGAAAAGATATACACACATCAATACGCACAGTTAAACTCATTTCTAAAGTCCGAGATCGATGTCAGAAGAGGTACCAAAGGAAACTCAACAAAACTAGAGGCTCTAAAGAGCCTGTGTCGCTCACCTTGGTCTATGTGAATATTAAACAAAGGAAGCAGATGGATTCATGACAAAATTGTGTTTTGGTGATGTTGATGTGTTTGTACATCTTACTTTACTAAACAGTCTTGCTGCTTACAATTATCTCTATCTATAATGAACCTTGGCCCAGTAGTTTTAGTGGAAAATGTTAATAAAAATTTACAAATTTTATGAAAATTGTTAAAAATTGACTATAAAGGACAATAACTCCTTAGGGGGTCAATTGACCATTTCGGTCATGTTGACTTATTTGTAAATCTTACTTTGCTGAACATTATTGCTAGTTTATCTCTATCTATAATAATATTCAAGATAATAACCAAAAACAGCAAAATTTCCTTAAAATTGCCAATTCAGGGGCAGCAACCTAACAACGGGTTGTCCGATTCATCTGAAAATTTCAGGGCAGATAGATTTTGACCTGATAAACAATTTTACCACGTCAGATTTTCTCTAAATGCTTTGGTTTTTGAGTTATAAGCCAAAAACTGCATTTTACCCCTATGTTCTATTTTTAGCCATGGTGGCCATCTTGGTTAGTTGGCCGGGTCACCGGACACATTTTTTGAACTAAATACACCAAAGATGATTGTGGCTAAGTTTGGATTAATTTGGCCCAGTAGTTTCAGAGAAGAAGATTTTTGTAAAAGATTACTAAGATTTACCAAAAATGGTTAAAAATTGACTATAA
Organism: Mytilus edulis; assembly: GCA_019925275.1. NCBI lineage: Eukaryota > Metazoa > Mollusca > Bivalvia > Mytilida > Mytilidae > Mytilus > Mytilus edulis. Next base: position 93,807,466 of record CM034362.1, read on the forward strand.
AGGGCAATAACTCCTAAAGGGGTCAACTGACCATTTCGGTCATGTTGACTTATTTGTAAATCTTACTTTGATGAACATAATGGCTGTTTACAGTTTATCTCTATCTATAATATTATACAAGATAATAACCAAAAACAGCAAAATTTGCTTAAAATTACCAATTCAGGGGCAGCAACCCAACAACAGGTTGTCAGATTCATCTGAAAATTTCAGGGTAGATAGATCTAGACCTGATAAACAATATTACCAAATGTCAGATTTGCTCTAAATGCTTTGGTTTTTAAGTTATAAGCCAAAAACTGCATTTTACCCCTATGTTCTATTTTTAGCTGTGGCGGCCATCTTGGTTGGTTGGCCGGGTCACCGGACACATTTTTTAAACTAGATACCCAAAGAATAATTGTTGCCAAGTTTGGATAAATTTGGCCCAGTAGTTTCAGAGGAGAAGATTTTTGTAAAAGATTACTAAGATTTACGAAAAATGGTTAATAATTGACTATAAAGGGCAATAACTCCTAAAGTGGTCAATTGACCATTTTGGTCATGTTGAATTATTTGTAGATCTTACTAATTTGCTCTAAATGCTTTGGATTTTGAGGTATATGCCAAAAACTACATTTTACCCCTATGTTCTATTTTTAGCCATGGCGGCCATCTTGGTTGGTTGGCCGGGTCACGCTACACATCTTTTTAACCTAGATACCCCAATGATGATTGTGGCCAAGTTTGGTTTAATTTGGCCCAGTAGTTTCAGAGGAGAAGATTTTTGTAAAAGTTAACGACGACGACGGACGACGAAGGACGCAGGACGACGACGGACGCAGGACGACGACGGACGACGACGGACGCCGGACGCAAAGTGATGGGAAAAGCTCACTCGGCCCTTCAGGCCAGGTGAGCTAAAAATGACAACGATACATAACTGAACAAATGACCATTAGCATTAAAGACATGCCAGCTACGAACCATAACTAAACTTTGAAAGAGTATCTTTTCATCATATGAACATCATATCATTCCCTCCCGTTATGGGTTGAGTATAATACCATCATAAAACATATCTGAAAAGCATAACTCGTACCATGCCAACAACTTGTTTTAGAATATATGTGTTCACTTATGATGCAAAGACCCTTAGAGTGAATCAAAATATGTTATCTCTAATGACTGCACAACAGTATCGTAGCTTCTTCCTTTCCAGATTAACTCGTTAACTTTCCTGTCGATCTAATTGACCGATAAGCGTTTTTTGAGTCATGATTTTTATGAAAAACATTATTATGTCACACATGCTTTCCAATAGTGATCGATAATTAAAAGAAAAGAAATATTTATAGTATGTGTACCAACAGAAAAAACAAGTGGCAAAAATAGGAATGACTCGCACTGTCAAAAAAAAATAGATCTTGAGATCAACGTCATTTATAGAAAAACTTATCCCGAAATAGGAAGACTAAAATCAAGTACATTTCAATTATTTTGCAAGCTTTTCAAAACATTTTTCCTTTCAAGTATTGATACTGTATTTGGTGAGCAATCAGCGTGTGAAGTTTTCAAAAAAAAGATTAAAAAAAAATTACGAGATTTTGGAAGCTTCTTCTTCATGGGTCTTCACACTCATTAAAGGGTAACCATACTTTCGTATGTCGAAGAGTTCCACCACAAAAAAAAATAATTACTAATTATAACACAACAACATTATATACACTATTAACATAAGAAACATTTAAGCTTTTAGGACTTTTCACAAGGGAAATTTACAGTTTTTTTTTTAATTTTACATGGGAAGATTACAGCTTTTAAGACTTTTTAAAGCGGAATCTTTCATTCATTATTGCGACATCCTGATTTTTGAACTTATTTTCCAACATTTTTGAAAATTTTATCGAGACATATGTAACGAGTGACCGGTGAAAGCTAATGTTTATCTAATTCTTGAACCAATCCATACATATATCATAATCTTAGTCTTCTGTGCACGGTTTTATATTTTTTTTCGCACAAATTTCGTATAATCGTCAAAAAAATATCGGTCAGTGTTGTAAAAATATGGTAGCTTATTAATGATCGTGTTTTAAACCGAAGTTTGACGATTGTCACTCGTTTGTAAACAATCAACAAAGAAACACGGATATTCAGGTAAGCACGTGTATTACAGGTACAATAATATATAGGTTATTTGGATGACAGAGAAATGTTTACGTTTGGTTTTCCATTCGCAGTTGCGTTTTGCGATCACCGAACTTTTACGAGAAATGTCACGCTGCATACGAAAAAATTGTCCGCGACTTGTTTGCTAGAAGCAAGCAATTAAAAAAGGAAACTTCTTCTAAATTTGAACAAATAATAGAATTTTCTTGAGAAAAAAGTGTATGTACATATTACGTTTTTTTTAATAAAAACTACCCATTCAGATATAAAAAACATATGCATAACTTTTTTTAATTTGGAGTTTCATATGACTTTAAAAAATATGCAACATGCATATAGATGTGTTTCGAAAAATAACAGCACTTAGGTCAAGCTTCTAGTAGTTTTTCCTATATTTAAGAAAAAAAAGCACACACACAAACAGCTTTCGTTATCAAAAATGTCAATTGTAACGAATAGTGAACTACAATTTCAATAGCTGGAAATGTTTAATGTCTTCAGTCGCTCATATTTTAAGGACTCACCTAACAAAGTAGATGGACATTATGTTTGTCGGTATGTGCGCCCGTTCATCCGTCTGTCTGTTCGTCCGTCCGACCCTTTTCAGGTTTATTTTGTTCGGTCAAGGTAGTTTTTTGACGAATCTATTAAACTTGAAACTAAGGACACATGTTTCCTATGATATGATCTTTCTAATCGTATTGTCTGCCGAACATAAAAATTGATAGTGCGAGTTGGGGGTTCGTGTATTATACAGACACTCTTGCTGATTAATTTGTTTTTTAATTAGTAATAGTTTGATGGTCTCAGCTAAAAGAATTATCTTAGCTAATTCCAAAAGAAATGTCAAGTAATAACAATGACATTCTTAACCTGCATAGATCCAGTACCATTCGTAAAAGGGGGAACACACATAACAAGATGCTTGTCAAATGACAAACATAGTGAGAAAAAGATTTTGTAAAAAATAATAGTCATTACAGTTACACTTCTTCTGAAGCCTGCAAAAAAAGTTCAGCATGCTCCGTTTTAACAAATAGAGTGGTACGAATTATTGAAGGAAACTATGAATTGTTTAAACTATACTCGAGCAAATCTAAGATAAAGTATTTTTTTTTACATTCATGAAAAGAAATACAATTCTATTCTTAAACACATTATTTGTATGTGTTGTTCTTGATTTGAATTAGCGTTCATTTAATAAGAGGATTCTCATATATGCTATGTAGTGTTTTTTTATAATAAATTTGTGTTATTTTTTATTGCTTTATGTCAATTTGATGGGTTAAACCCTCGAATTACAAAAAATCCGTACGTAGAAATGGTTGGACGTTGCGCACGATACTGGTGTCACTTTTAAAAAATGAGGAAGAGGGCGAGTTTTTCTCTTTAAAACACTTTTTTTACAAAATAAATATCAATGTTCTGCATATCATACGAAAGATAATTAATCACAGAAGAATAATAAATAGTTTATTTCCGCTTTTTTTGATACATAAAGATTTACTGTGTTGATTCCGATGCCGTAAACGTCATTTTACGGGTGTCCCACTGTTACAATTATGGTAGGTTTGGATCTTTGAAATCGATTTGCGGTTTTAAAAGTTCGCGAAATGGTTTAAAATTTCGCAAGAGCTTTGTACGTCATCAAAGATTTATGACGTCATTGCTGTTTTTCAAGATGGGTGAAAGTAGATAGACAGAAAGATTGAAACAAATCAGAGAAAAAATGTCCCATACAGATGGTCAACACCCGTAAAAAAATTTCAACTTTAGTTATTACTTGATAAAAGACACGTAAGTAGCATTTAATCATATCAGAAAATTTGAACATGCCCTAAAGAAGCTATCTGAAGTCATCAATATCTATCTACTATCTTTCTTTCGAAATATCGTCAGTTTTCCCGTGTCTAATAAAATGTCCCCGCTGACAAAATATGACATTTACATATCTAAAGCCTGTTTATTTAATGAGATTTGATCAGATCTGCAATAAGTAACACCTTTTAACCTTTAGAAATGAAAAATACATGTAATGCCCTCTGTAGAAACATAAAATTTATGCTCATTAAAGCTACATATCGAAAATACGAAAAGAAACAAAATGTCCAATGAAATGTCCCTACAACTGAAATTTGACGCCGCCGTTGTCACGCAAAGTTTTGAACGTTATAGTTCGATGTATTTGGCATTAAATTCATTTTCTGAAATGGGTTGAAGAATATCTAATCAAGTCCTTGGTCTACATATACTCCTGGTCTCAGTAGAACAACTAATATCACAATATTGCATACAAGTAAAATCGTATAATCATTGGTGGCCTGCTGTCTGCTCTATGCCGTGTTACTGTCTCTTTGACACATTTCCCATTTCCATTCTCAATGTTATCGTATAAATGGATAGATATACAGCTTAAAAGAAAAGATATACAGGTTGAAAGAAAAGATATACTATACAGGTTAAAAGAAACATTTTATTTTGTAACCGAACTAATAATATTTATCTGCATGCGTAACAGGATTACATTCACTTCATATATGAATAAAAGGAGTCTTGGAGAAAAACGTCAATGAGACACAAACCCACAATCAAAACTTCAACACACGATAACGAAAATAGACATACAAGTTTTCAAGTATAATTTACTCTGCTAATGCCTACACTTTCTAGTAAATTCACCATACATATATGTGTTTACAATATTCTTCCGCTTTGCCGGGTGTCATTATTAGTATGTGGACATTTTTATACTTGGTGTATGCAGAACTGCATTAAAAAAATATTGTTTCAGAAAGTTTACAAACTTAAAGTACTATAATTAAACTATATGAACAATGATATACGATAATTGACATATATCTTTTTCCCTTTTTGAACAGTACAACACAAAATGTCTGCTAAAAAGAAACTGGAATTTAACAGAAAACAGAAACTCTTAAAACGTCGACAACAAAAACTGACATCATACTACAAGAACAAAAGTAAAACAAATACTGAGTATACGTACACAATTACCAAAGAAGCAACAAAAAAGAGAGAATACAGGGCAAAAAAGGCCGGAAAAAAAGAAAAGGAAAACACAAGAAAGAGAAATTACAGACAAGCTATGAAAAGCAAACACATAACTCAAAATACTTTAGAAGACAGGGATATTTTTAAAAATGTGTTTAATAACAGGACAACTAAACACCGAGCCATTAAGAGATTGAAAAACGCACTACCTAGAACACCAAAAAGAAGATCGGCTACTCTTGCTGCTTACCTTCAACATACAAAATCACCAGCAGTTGAGATCCTGAGACAGGCGGAAGTTGTATCTTCACCAGAAGACCTAATGAATATGTCAATAGAAAAAGCTGCTCTAGAAGATATAAAGACAGCCATTGAAAGCTGCAAAACCAAAAGATCAAAGGACTCCTTTTTATCAATGAACGTTCTTGTAGCATCCATTAGTGGTGAAAAGATTACAGAGACAAGGTGTCGGACAAATTTAGCCAAAAAATTAGGACTACCAGTAAGACGACTGAGTCGGGGGAATCGAAACAGGACAACTATCCTAAAATCAGAAAAATCTTGCTGGGCTTATGTATGCAGAAAGACCCGCAAAGACGCATTATCTGAGGAAACAAAGAGACTGGCATACAATTTTTGGATGAAACCCGGCATATCTCGACCTACAGGTAACAAGGCAGATGTAAAAAGAGAAAGGATTGGGCCCAAAATATACACTTGTCACCAGGTATACCTACTTGAAAAAACTCAAACCGAGGTATACATTGATTTCACAGCAAACTATCCATGTATAAAATTGTCCCAGAGATCGTTCGAAAATTGTAAACCGTATTTTATACGTCCAGTTCGTCCGAAAGATAGACAAACCTGTTGTTGCAGGTATCATGTGGAGATAAAAAGCGTATTCAAATGTTGCATGAATTTTCGAAAAAAAATGTTGAACGAGAACGATGCATATGATGAAACTAATGTTAAAGTTTATGATTATACAAGCGACATTGTAGATGTCACATTATGTAACAAAGAAGATCAGGTCCACAAAATAGCTTGCCTTAAAAGAGATTGTAGACAATGTGGTGTTAACAAACTAGAACTACTGACAGAGGAAACTGATGATTTAGATACTGCACAAATAGTAAAATGGGAGAAATTTGAAAAGGTAGACATTAAAGTTAAAGGCAACAAAACAATTAAAAAATTAGTCTTAGTGAAGAAAGAAACTAAAGCTGTAGAACTATTTTCACATTTCTTAGAACTTTTAAAATCATTTCCATTACATCAGCATAGAGCTACGTGGCAAAACAAACAATTCCTAACATTACTTACTGATCTTCCACAAAATCATTGCGTCTGCGTACATGATTTTTCGGAAAACTACCGCTGTACGGATTTGAAAGAACTTCAAAGTTCTTATTTTCAAAAGACTGAAGTGTCTATACACGTAACAATAATACATCGCCACGCTGAACTTGAATATGACGGTGTTGAGAGTACGACAGAGTTTCCTGAAATAATAACTGAACATTTTTTTGTGATAAGTAGTGACCAGCAGCATGATCAACATTATGTACATGAAGTTCGAAAGAAAATAACAGAATACTTAAATTCCATCTCTTATCCGGTCCATACAATGCACGAATTTACAGACGGATGTGCAGCACAGTACAAAAGTCGCCACTGCTTTGGTGATATTAGCCAGACTTGTAAGGACTTTGGATACAGTAATTTTACCAGAAACTTTTTTGAAACCGCACATGCAAAAGGTATTATTGTTTTTGGGGCAATTTCTAACATTTTAAGGTGGTACCCAACACTATAGAATTTTGACAAAACATTTACATCGTCGTTCTTTTAGCGGTGATACATGTATATAAAATAGCAATATAATATTCCGTGAGATACGTAGTCGTAGACAAAGGAAAAGTAAAAACACTGATAAGATACATCATCATGCAAAGTTGAAAAAATAAATAAACGGAAGAACAAAACATAAATCTTGATGACCGAAAATCAGGCAAATATACTATTAAAATAAACAATTAAAGCTAAAAGTTTTTTTTTTTGTAAACTAGTAATTATAAATAAAAACAACAACATACCCAATAATTATAAAATACAAAGAAGACATATGGATTATGCATATATGAAAACCACACTCAAAACATACACCACATTCGACTTCGTCTCGGGTGACATACTTCTTTCGTGTTGTCCCAGAAAATTGTATGCATGTTTACACGAGTCAAAATCGCATTTCTTTTACATCTTCAAACATTGTCAGTTTTAGTAAATAGCAACTGAATATAAAAAAAACTCCCGGTATTATGATATTTAACAAGTTTCCTTATCATTTCAGGTCCCCAGGATGCTGCCGGTGGACTTCTTAAACGACAGGCAGATATAGCCGTCTTACGCGGACGAGCGACAATACAAAATGCATTCGATCTATATAATTTTGCCGTTATGAATATGACACAAACCAAATCCGTTTGTAAAAGAAGACTATTTAGATTTGTGGAAACAATCCCAAGGGACAAAAGCATATCTTACAAACCTGTATCAAACATAAGATTAGTACACCAAGTTGTTGTTAGGGATAACCGTGATGAAATCTTAATCAGGGAACTATCATGTTTTTCTTGTGACAAATGTGCCAGTCATTTTTATGAAGAATGTGAAAACTTTTCAAACACAGGGAGTTTTACGAACGTAAACATGATAGTTGAAACTCCGACAGTACTTGATAACAATGAAAACACGAACCCCGAAACTGATAGAGAAGAAATATCTGAACTTGTCTCCTCCGGACAAGTAATTGCCGTATACACAGATGACCCAGACAGTGAATATTATCTATTAAAAGTTAAGGATTGTCCTCATGTTCTTGGTGTGGACACAACCGATTCATGGGGCTCCATATTGCCAACTGGGACAAGCGTTATTAGTGGACTGTATTATGACAACAAAACATCCTCACCACTATCATATAAACTTGTATCTAAAAAAAAGGCGATTGTTCCAACAGAGTCAATTATATATATATGTTCCGAAATTGACGCATCAAGAAATATTCGATTACACGAGGATATTCATCTTAGCATTTTACAATGTCTAAATGAATTAAAATAGTCACATGTATGATTAAAGGTGTTATTTTGTATTTTAGTTTTTCGTATCATATTGTTACATGTAGCACTACTAGTATTATAAAATAAAGTAACGTCGTTAACTTCATGTAATATTGACGTTTTACGTGTAACGTAAAGTGACACCAGTATCGTGCGCAACGTCTTGATAAAGCCTGGTTTTATAGCCAGCTTAACCTGTCACTGGTATGACAGTCGCATGGATTTCCATTGTGCATGCAATTGCTATTGATAAGTATTGCAATATGCATTGTGTTTAAATGCAATATCAGTATTTAGTTTTATTTTTATCTTTAATCAATCCTAATTCTATCTAACTTTTGAAATATAGTTTTTCATATGTGACGTAATTTTTCTGCTGTTTCAGAAATTTCATATATTTAAATGTGACGTAACTTTTAATGCCTTTTCACCATCGTATGTGACATCATTTTCATAATTTACTGCGTTGAGGCCTGGACTGAGTCGGGTGTGTCTATTCTGTGTTGGTCATTCATTATGTATTCGCGTTTCCCTCAGTTTTAGTTTGTTACCCCGATTTTGTTTTTTGTCCATGGATTTATGAGTTTGACCAGCGGTATACTACTGTTACCTTTATTTATATTGACAACAACAGGAATTTATAGGTCAAGATCATAATAATAGGTCAAAATTTGAAACATTTGAACTTCTTTTTACAGTTTAGTTACAGTTTAGTTTTATGTGATACTATAATACAAGTGTCATAGGTTAAGTTTGAAATCGGCAAACGCATTTAACCCCTCAGCATTACACATGTGCATGTCCCGAGTCAGGATCTTTTAGATAAGTGGTTGTTGTGTGTTGCTGTGTTCTCCGGTTTAGAATGTATATAAATCAGGCTGTCAGTTTTTCCCATTTGCATTGTTTGACATTTTTCATTTAAGGACCTTTTGTAGCAATACCTAGAACACGGTATAAATTTTCGTCATGGTTGGAGGCCATACGTGACTAATAATTGTTAAATTTAACGTCAGATAGTTTTTGGTAGAGAGTTGTCTTGTTGACAATCATTCCACATTTATCTTTTATATATGTTACACAAGTAAACAATGGTATACATATGGCTTAATTAATGCAGTGTATTTAGTCAGGGAACATGCAAACAAGCTTACTTAAATTTTGGTCTGCGAAATTAACAGTTTCTTAACTAATTTCAAATCTTTGTAAAGCGAAAAGTTACTTCATGTAAAAGAGGAAGTCCAACTAATTGTCCATTCTTTGGCTATAATGGCGGTCAGTATGAATGAACAGTTATTTTGACATTTGCTACCTTAAATATTAAGAACAGATCGGCAACTTATTTTATTTTGTAATGATTTTCATTTCATTTTTCAATGGTGTACCCAATAAATCGCAGACAAAATCAAAGATGATGCTGATCATCTTCACACTTAACAAAGTATTTATTAACGGTGGAATCGTTACTTAAAAAAGGATCTTAAAGTTCATCTAAATTAATTCGTTGTATACGCACGGCTTTTTCTTGTAGTAGGATTAAAATAATATTTATTACTGGCTTGAAGTCATATGTTTTTCCTTTCTCCTTGCTCATTACTATGAACAAAACTGTTATGCAGTTTTAAGTTGAGTTTTTGATAGAAATACAACTGAAAGTAATGTTCACTCTTCCGCAAGTCCAAAAAATAAAGCAAACAATCTTTCGAAAAAAAAAAGATTTTCTGTAAATTTTATTATTGAATAATGTCTATGTGTTGGATACTACAAAATAATTCAACTGAGTTGACACATTTGATACGTTGTAGATGAACAGGAGAGGAACATCATGCATGACACTAAATGAAAATTGTTCGTGTTGACCCGCTTAATAACAACTGAGACAGAAATTCAGAATAGACTTGCATCTGAAAACAAATTGTGGATAAGTTTGTTGCATTTTAGTGAATAAGAACTCCGAACCAGCAATAAGTGTGATTCGATATTTCTTCATTCTTAACATGTTATGTTTAAAGCACAAAGCTTGGCAAGTAAGTAAATTAACATTTAACTCTTGAGAGTGAAAAAATATCAAAAACAGTCCGATGAATGAAGATAATAAAATCTCCATACTTGAACAATAATGGAGACGTTAAACAAAACACTACGTCAGATGCGTATCCACATGTGAAGCAGGATCTGCTTAACCTTCAGGAGTACCTGATATCACCCCTGGTTTTTTGGTGGGGTTCGTGTTGTTTATTCTTTGGTTTTCTATGTTGTGTCGTGTGTGCTGTTGTTTGTTTGTCTTTGTCGTTTTTAGCCATGGCGTTGTCAGTTGTTTTGGATTTATGAGTTTGACTGTCCCTTTGGTATCTTTCGTCCCTCTTTTAAGATAGTTTTAAAAAGTGAGAAAAAAAAGAAAATACCAAACTCCGATGGAAATTTCAAACCAAAAGTCCCTCCTCAAATTAAAATTCAAGAGCAAAACACATCAAATGAATTGATAACGACAATCTGATTCTTGACTTGATATATGTAGAAAATGGTGGATTAATCCTGGTTGTATAGCTAGCTAAACATTTTGCTTAATTTGAGTAATAATAGTTCACAACAGTTATCATTTCAAAGCTTATGTTTTTCTTTAAGATATAAGGATTTATTATTTCTAATGATGTGCTTAATTACTACGTTTCCTCACATAAAACAATATTTTGATATGTAATCCCATATTTCCTTTCATGTTTGTATTAATATACATCCTCAGTATTTATAAGATTTGAATCATAGCTGTTTTATGAATGCCTATTTTCAAAAACAATCAAGCATATTTCGGACTAGAACAAAACAATATAGCTTGAATTTTAACTACTGTACATATGTCATCCGGGAATGGAGAGTGACCACTTCGAATGCTACTGCAAAAAAATAAAATAAGGTATACTATAGTTTTCAAGGTACACCGATTATAGTGTTATACGCTAGACGCGTGTGTCGTTTATACTTTCAAAGACTATCTATGCATCTATGAAAGAGCTGTAAGAAATATTATCTTTCTACATGGCCATTTAGTTAAGGATCACTATTACGCATGAATGTGGATGCATTATCATTCATTCCATACAGCCGAACGGCTGTTTTACTGGGGCAAAAGGCAACTTTAGGATTATAGATGTATAAGGGGCGACCATATCTCTTATTACAAACTAAGAACTCCAAAAAGAACATTATTGAAGGCAATACATACAAAAATGTTTCCTTAATGGATCTGAGCTCATTTCAAAAGTAAAACAACACACGCTCAACAATTGATTTATTGTAAAACCATTTGCATGTTTCTGCAATACATATAAAAAATAAATATAAGTACGTATAAACATTTGATATATATTTCGCACTAACGTATAATTGAACAACATAAACATCATCAATGATGATTAAAACTGATTTATATTTGTTAACCAAGAAATAAGATTAGATAGGCACAACATATAACCATTACCATATAACATGCAATGTATTTATACAAAAGAAAAAAAATGAAATGATAAATCTTATAATAATAGAAAATCTTTCACCAAAAACACCCGTCAATTTATATATCACTCGAAGTTTGTGCAAAACATTATACATGTACATCAAAATTATTTCAGTTATATTCAAAAGCCTTTTTGATTCAATTTAAATCAAGTTTTACTTGTCAACAGTTTTTTTTCTCAAGTTCTAACTTTTTATGACAAATCATTGAAATTGCTATGTCTATCTCCGATTGAATTGTGAATTTCGGTTTTAACTACTGAACAAAGAAAAAAATCTAGAACACTATAAGTAAAACCATTGAAAGCCCGCCACGTTATATGTACTTATAGATTTGCGGCTTTATGGGGCTTGACTTATAGCATTGTTTTTTTAACGTGAATCAAAAAAGGTGCTTCGGACGCATACACTGTAAAAGTGTTATTTTCTTTTTTCAATATATATGACCAACAGGCATCTGCAAGTAAAGACTAATATAACAACAAATTAGAAATTTTAAACGGAAAATCGCTTAGCAAATTGCAAAATCAAAAATACACCAAACAATAGAAAAAAACTGTCATAATACTGATTTGGAACATGCATTTCCTTATGAGACAAATGATGGACTACACCTGCTTATATAGATGGACAAACCTTCAATTGTATGACAGTAATACGTATGACTTACTGCCGATATTCGCTGATACTAATTAGGTAACTATTTGTTGGTTACTCTTATTCTGTTTAAACCATTTAAAACCTCTTCAAAAGGAACCAAATAAAAATTTTGCAGCAAAAAAAATTTCTTTCTAAAGTAAATGTATGTCAAATTCTGCAGATGCGTTAGGTTTTCATTTAAAACAAACTATATATATGATATTTCTGAGCAAAAATAAATTGTATGTTGAAAATATGACAAAGCAACTCTTGATATTCAAACAAGTGTTATAGACAACAAATACATTAAAAAAAAACAATAAATTTTCTATTTCTATTTTTACTGAGCATCCATACACATAACTCTAGAAATTATATTATAAATATCATCGAATACTGCAGTAATAGATAAACCACAATAGAAACGCACACAGGTACTTTTTTTTAGGTCAACTACATAACCAGTTTCTCGACAATCCCTACAAAACGTATACAGTATTAGAATACAGGCATTCCCTTTTAAGTTGACACAGCTGTTGATTTCTTATGTTCTCAATGTTGTCAAGGTTGTCATCATTTCAAAATGACAATAACTTCTTAAATCGAGTGGATTGTTCGTTTCCAAACATGTCCGTTGGCATGACTACTATTATAAATATTGTACACTAAATCAAACGAACACGAAGAACATGAAGAAAGTGTCGTATATGAAAACCTATTTCAGCTAGTTTGTCTTGTGTTTACATCCACAGTATTAATTCTGAAATAATGAATAATTTTTTTTTGTTAAAACATACACAATGGATTGCATTTTCTGATTTATCAGAAAGAATAAAAAATAGCAAATAATGTAAAAAAAAATAAAAACAACACATTTAAAAAGTAATTGCGTCCGAAGCGCTTTTCTGGATTTACCTTCATCAGGAATGCTCTAAGTTAAATATTTGAAATCCGAAGATGTATAGGTACCAAAACTGTTTCAGAGCTATATATCAAAAATACCTAAAATACATAGGCAAATTCATCTTAATATAGAAAAGGAGATGTGGTATGATTGCCAATGAGACAAATATCCACAAGAGACCAAAATGACACAGACATTACAACTATAGGTCACCGTACGACCTTCAACAATGAGAAAAGCCTATACCGCATAGTCAGTTATAAGAGGCCTAGATATGACAATGTAAAACAATTCAAACGAGAAAACTAACGGCCTTTTTTGTATAAAAAAAAGAACGAAAAACAAATATGTAACACATAAACAAACGACAATCACTGAATAACAGGCTCCTGACTAGGGACAGGTACATACATGGATCTAAGTCTAAACTATCAATCTGTATACATCCAACACGTCATAAACAGTCAGAGAAAAACATGACATTGTGCACTGCCAAGTTACAGGTATCGACAGATTGTAGATCCAGGAAATGTGTATATGCATATAACATACTAGTAATATTTAGTTTGCTTTAAATTTACTGATAACAAAATTAATATGTATACCAATAAAAACATTATTCAATGATCTTATACAGTGTCGAGTTGGTAACCTTTTAGAAAAAGTTTGTTGAAAGGAGCGATAAATGTATAAGAATCATTTCTAAATTTACGGGCACGGTTAACAACATTTTCGTAAAAATGAGGCTTTGCTATCCCGTTTGAAAAAGGTTTTCTACAGGTACAACCCAACTTCAAAACCAACAAATTTAGTAAAGGTTTAAAGTAATTTATGGTAACAATATCCCTGGTTTAGTACTTTACCAGTAACACATAGATTGCGTTCGTTAGAATCAAAAGCGTCACAACAAACACGGCGAATGAGCTGTGAAGTATAAACACCATAAGATGGTTCAAAAGGAATATCACCATCTAAAAATGAAAATTTACCCAATAGGGAACGAAACATCGTCCCTTTTGTCGTAAATTTTAGTGTGGAATTTCCCGTTTAAAACCGAAATATCTTAATCCATGAAAGGACAGTCATTACCGTATAAATTTGATGTATTTAAAGTTAGTTCCTCGGGTTTAATTTCAACAGTATATTACGAAAATTCTTGATTATTTAACGAAAAAAAAATCAACAAGATAACGGTAAGTGTTGTTGAATTTATCAATTAAATGCAATTTCGACGGGTCTTTACTGAGTTTAGTCATAAACTTTGATTCGGAACAGTACAAAACAAGTCTGTTATTAAAGGGGCACAATTGGGGATACCTACAACCTGTCGATAAACTTTGTTGCCGAAACGTCCAGAAGTATTATCAAGGATAAATTTAACAGCTTCATTCATCTCATCACACCTCCAATAAGTAGATTTAGCATATTTACCTTTCTCATTAGAAAAGAAGACTTTAAATGGGTTACAGCAAATATATTCACATTCAGCTTTAATTCAATAGGAACACTTTGTTTAATAAGATAGTGTGGAAGTGTAGTGTAAAGAGTAAAAAAATCAAAACTGTCAACAGAATCAAAAGGACCATCAAAAGCACGTTATTTATCTAAAACATCCAAAGATTGTTTTACACTCCTAAAATAGTTTATACCACTATGTTCAAATATTTATTACAAAAGTTAATGATAAGCTCTTTAATAGTAGTTAATGAATTGGTTAAAAGCACTGAAAGATTAGTTGTAGAACATTTACTGGAGGCTGTGGTGATATTTAAATGGGTTTTTCTTGTGTAGTTAAGGTAGCCAGTGCATAGTAGGGACCTTCAAATGTTCAGAAGAAGCCTTAAGCTTTGATAAGATTGTGATATGCTTGTTTACTATATGACTCTCTGTGAATCGGATGGACTTGGATGTAGATGAATTTAAAATATCATTCTTAAGAACGTCAGTGTAGTATTTACGGCATACCACCACCACATTGTTGGCTGCTTAAGCCAACTTTGCCTGAGGGAGTAAAAACCTAAGTTTCTAAAATAATTTCAAAATTTATAAACGGACAAATAGTAAAGTTAAATCATGTCAGTATAAAAAAACTGACTACTGAGCTGATGATACCCTCGGGGACTGATAGTCCATCAGACGTAGATGCAGATTTCTTAAATTTTTCGACCGGAAAAAGCAGCCACAACTTCGATTGACACTGCTAAGCGAGGGTTTGTTTGAAATGGGAAGAATTCTTTCTTTGCAATAAGCTATTTTCATACACTATTCGCGAGGAACATATTTCACGTCCCCATTCTAACCTGTACGTAGCATCCTATTAATAAAATTTGTAGCAACATTTAATTTACCAGATTTACCTGGAGATACAATTCAAAGGAATGGCCATTTGTTTATGGCAAAGCCTTTGCGAAGTCTATTTAAAACGAGGAAAAGTGCAAAACAAATAAGGTTAGAGTTTCGAAAAATCCCAAAACAAGACAAAAATCGATAGCAAAACATCACACAAAGATCTAACTGTTGAACAACGGAAACCTTACAAAATAAAACAATTAATTATACAATGACGGTTAATATGAAAAACTAAAATTTTATCGTCACAACAAACTGAACAAACCATTAACAAACAACCCTTTTTGGCAAGATTTGACATTGAAGACTTTGTAGTGTGATTCAGTTGGTAAATTATATCTGCAAAAATGCCATGTAATCATGCACAACATTGCTCGTTATCTGCATGTTTTCTTTGTACCTGGTAAATTTCTATCTTTCATTATTTCTTTTAAAAAAAATGGTTTAATCAAACAAACAAAAGCTGCAAAACGTAAAGGCACAAATATGTTAGTATTGAAAAGGATAACTACCATCAAAATAGTGAAGTGTAACCCACTGCATATCATAGAATAATTATACAACATGCATGATTACTCCTGAATACAAAGACATATAACATGAAAGAAAGTTTAGATTGCATGATAATAACGCTAATACAAATGATTTTAGATATTAAAATCGTACTCACATGTCATCTATTTTTTTTCTTTTTCGTGCAGACTTCCTGTTCTTTTCTTAAAGCCTATTCCTTGTTTAAGACTGTCAACTCCTAGTTTACCTTAGAAATGTGTGAATTTTGTTAATAACTAAAATTTGACTGTAAGGTAGTTTTGAACAAGCAGCTGACAATGTTAAATTAAATGTTCCATTTCAGTTTGGATTTAGCATTTACTTTGTCCCTATAAAATGCCAAAACTAGACTTTATTCACATGTTATTTCCCTTAGGAAACAAGGTATACACAGTCATAAAAATTAACATTGGTCGCTAGGATAGATTTACTTGAAAAAGACAAAAAATACTGTATTACATGTGTTTGATACATAAATAACGTGGCTCTGTACATATGCAACTCGTCATTGTGTTATTGCATTACATTTATAACAATGTGTGAACAAAACAAACAAACACAACAAAACCATAAACAATTTGAGGTACATTGTAAGAGTTAGGTTTGTTTTAAGTTTTCAGAGTGAGTACACTTGATGTGAATCCTGCTCTTTGGGTTTCTGTAAAGGGATTATGATATGTAATAAACATGGGTAATAACTTGTAAATACGCCATTGCATAAACAATATTATGTGAGGTTATACTTTGAAACTTGAGATACATTTATAAATGAAACGGTTGATAAATTACGATCGAACTGTATATATAAACAAATAAATCATGTGTACCCTAATATATACACATGATATAGACAAAACAATACAAACAATTATAGAACACAATAGACAAAAACATTTAAACGGTCATGGCAAACAAAACAAAAACAAATGCTGTCACGATTTAAATAATTAGCCTTAAAGAAACACTTATAAAACAAAGAAGAACAAGCATACTATATTTATGAATAGTCATATTATCCAACGATAGCAGCAAAGTTTGAAATTATAATCAGTTAATTTGTTGAACTTATTATTTTGGGGACATTGAATCCTTAATTAAAAGACGAAATAATTTCAGTAACGACATGTCGTCGCAACTAACATTTAAGTTTAATTTGTTTGTTGATATATATTACTCTTTCTGAATATAACTGTAAGTATGTCAAAACTAAGACAATAACCTCAGTTTGCGTTCGGTTGGATCAATGACTTCAAATCAATGAACCGCAGATAAAATAAATAACGGTTTATAAGTCACAAATGCATATCACTCATAATAAATTAACCAGGGATAATAATTTTTAAATGAAGCATTCAATTCGAGTTAGTCATTTTTTTCGACATCATAAAGGATGTGATAACGATTTGGAAAAATAAATTTGTCAAAGTTGCGAATGAGTACATATAATAAGAAAAAGCGGCATTCGAAAGGTTACTCTTACAAAAGAAGTGCTATATTAAGTGGTTTCAGTTTTAAAAGAGCTTAACATTTTAGACATCGTTTACCAACGATATAAACGATTTATTGCGATACAACAAAAAAGCGCATGACAAAATCCCCCCTAACATTTGTTAAGTAAAAATTATAGGTATTTCCATCAAATTCACTTTTGATTGGAAACTATTGATAAAAAAAAATGTACGTCTGGTTTTAGAATATATTTCATCTGCCACTGATCCTGACCAAAAATATAAGTACCTTCCGTTGACACAGAAATTAACAACTAATTGTTACCGTAAATATATACTTCAACAATGGGCAAAAACCATACGGCATACCTTGAACTTTGAGTCTCACAACACCTTCTTTTAGTTTTACATTTGTGACGTGACGAGTAATGTTATTTACATATTATTGTACCGTAATTAAACATAATTTCTTACCTACTCCTGCCGTCTTCGTGGCTGTAATAATAAATTGTTAAACTGTTTAAACATTATAAATAGTTAGAAGCAAGCGAACGAACGGTATACAAATGAAAAAACAAAATGTAACTGAAAACACTTAAATCTTAGTAGTGGCCTACAGATGCTTACATTACATGGTAATTCATTTAAAAATATATGCTTAACGTCTCCGGTTATTCTCTTAGCTGTAATTATAAAACTTTGAATAAGATATATGATTTAAGATATAAGCACTACATAGTTTAAGTAGATTTGTTTGTTAATAGCTGTTCAAATGTCATATTGTAAAATAACCAACATTTAGCATCCAAGAAACGGGTCAACGTCTCTTCGAAATAACAATACCACTACTGATTCTAGGTGCACGGCAAAATAAATAATTGGTGTTGTGGAAATTAAAAGTTGTTGATTGTTATAAACTTGTTAACTTTCTTATATTGTGAACTGCAAAAAAGTTCTTGCGTAAATGGTTAAAATGTATTAAACGAAGTTGATACGTATCCTGATGTTTTAGTTTCTGTCATGGGAGATGCAACGTGGACACTTACTTGTTTATACGCCATTCCACATACAATAGCATTTAAGTTCTTTTTTTTAAACTGGGTATACTTCTATGTTAGCTACTTAATTTTTTTGACAGATTTATATCTGAGGGGGATAAACATGTATCTATAACAATCACGCATGGGAATGTAGATACTCAAACATAATGAGACGATTACACATATACCAAAATAAAATCAGTGTAAAATTAACAAGGGAAATAATAAACGTAACATTAAAAGATAACACAACGCTTTATGTATCACTAGTCATTTC
The DNA here is from genome assembly GCA_019925275.1 of Mytilus edulis. NCBI lineage: Eukaryota > Metazoa > Mollusca > Bivalvia > Mytilida > Mytilidae > Mytilus > Mytilus edulis. Next base: position 93,826,476 of record CM034362.1, read on the forward strand.
GTCTGGTTTGGCACTCACAACTACGTCCTGTACAAAAACAGTTTTTAATCTTAAGTAGTGACCTACAGATGCTTACATTACCTGGTAATTCATTTACAAATATATGCTTACCGTCTCCGGTTGTTTTCTTAACTGTAATTATAAAACATTGAATTAGATATATGAATTAAGATATAAGTACTACATAGTTTAAGTATATTTGTTTGTTAATAGCTGTTCAAATGTCATATTGTAAATTACAAATGTACAACATTTAGTATCCAAGAAACGGGCCAACGACTCTTCGAAATAACAATACCATTGCTGATTCTAGGTGTACGACAAAGTAAATAATTGGTGCTGAGGAAATTAAAAATGGTTGATTATTGTAAACTTCATAACTTTCTTATATTATGAACTGCAAAAAAATCTTGCGTTAATATTTAAAATGTATTAAACGAAGGTAATACGTATCATGATTTTTAGTTTCTGTTATGGGAGATGAACAGTGGACACTTACTTGTTTATACGCCATTCCACAAACAATAGCATTTATATATACATATAACGGATATAACTTTTAAGTGTAGAAAACGTATCAATGAACCTTTGTCTAGTCTTCCAAATACAGCATGATTGAATAACCCAATTCTATCCAAATGACGGCCAACAAATGCTTTAATTGTATTGTTATTAAATCAAATATAAATTTCTTACCGTCTCCTGTCATCTGCGTAACTGTAATATAAAGGTACATTGTTTTGCATAGAAGAAGTTATAAATACTTCAATATCAAAGTAATTTATTGATTTAAAGTAGCTCTTATTCTATATCATGTTGTAAAATTCTAAGTTCAAAGGATATTTTTGTAAAGTAGAAATATGATTTCAATTTCCTTCAACACTATTCATATTAATTTTTATTCAAATAGTTATCAAATGTAGATATCAGGATTATAGTTTAATATTCCAGGCGCGCGTTCCGTCTACATAAGACTCATCAGTCATAATCTGGGCAAAATAGTTACAAAGCCAAACAAGTACAAAGTTGAAGAGCAATGAGGACCAAAAATTCCAAAATGTTGTGCCAAGTACATCTTAGGTAACATTGGCAGTTGAAAAAGAACAAACAGTAGGACCGATATGAAATTCATGTTGATAGAATAATTATCCCCGTAAACTTTGACCTTGACCTCGTTTTCTTCATGAACATGGAAAGATATATCAACAATAATAATGATAATATGCAGAACAAAAGAAAAAGGTCTTTGCACTGAAAACTAGAAAAGAACTTAAATTAATTATGTTGGTTTTTTTTTTTCTCACGGAAACGTGGAACGATCTAATCAAGAAGAAAACAAATTCTAAACTTCACAAATAGCCCTTACAATTGGTGTGACAATTACTATTACGTCTTGTTCAAAAACATATCCAATAGTTATTCGACTATTCAACATATAAATGTTAAGTATCAAGGTCATTGCTGTTATTGAAATACAATATTTCAAATAATATAAATGTGTTAAAGCTCTGGTATTGTGAACTGCGAACACAATTATGTTTTAAATGGTTCAGATGTATTGATCTAAAATTATACGCTTCATAATCTTTTAGTTTGTGTGATGGGACTGATGAGATGTAATCAACGGTGACAATAACTTTCTAATAGAAGTGGGACATTTAAAGACGTATCGTATCCGTTTCTGATAGGTTGACGTATAGAAGGTCGCTGATTTTCTCCGGGTACTCCGGCTTCCTCCACCAATAAAAACTGGCAGCCACAAAATAGCCAAAAGCGGCGTTTAAACGGCAAAAATCAAATCAACTAATGAATAATCGTTTGTATCTAATCACTCATAATTTTTCCAATTCCATTTCACCACTTCTCCATCGTAAATTTAAAATTAATGAGTCCTTCTGTAGCTATGGGTATTACGAAATTATCAAAGTGAAATGAAATCAAACATTAAAGATATAATAGAGAATTGCAAAATTGTGCATACATCTACAGGGGGGAGCTTCGTTCAGAAAATCTCGATCTCTGGCAAAAATACTTTAAATCTACAGACTTGAATAAAAAGATTTTTATTATCAAATTTTAAACAAAGTCTACTCCCTTTTTTATGTGCTAGCGTTTATTGTTTACAAAATCTCTTTAACAACCATTCAAAAACAAAACTCATATTAAGTCACGTCAGTCCAGCGCACCCTAGAAGGTATTTGAAAAAAGCATTGCTTGCTAATTTATTAATTTCTTATTATTGTCAATTTGGTATCAGTAATTAATCGACTCATATGATGAGGATGATTCAATTCCTTTTCGTAGCAAAGTTAAAGAACATGAATGAATATAATTAACGTAAACTTTATTTGTTTTATAATTTACTTTACTCCAGTCTGTACTGTTTCGCCTATATAAGGCGACCCACTTTTCAGTGTGAATATCATTAAAATTGTCAACTTCACGCCTGGTAAGTTCTAAAGGTTCAAATGAAGTTTTAAACATATATGAGTATATAGATTGACACGAAAATCACGTGATTGTTATAGTTTGTAATTTTTAAATTCTTTTGTTGTCCATGCAATATTTTCATAATTGTACTAAAGGTACTGTAAATAAAGTAGAAACATCACTCTAGGGCAATACATATAATTAAGTCCAGATTTCGATATACAAAAAGCATGTATGTAAAAACAAATAGTACATAAAATAAACAAATATTCCACATAATCTAACGAACAATTTATATATTAAAAATGAAAGAGATCAAAAATTTAAATCGCCCTTTCCTTTTCCCCCATCTCTTTTTAGTTCTTTTTTCTTGATTACTTTTTAATTAAGCACGTAAATAATCAGTTGAGAAATAATAACCCATAGTATACGTTAAGATACGCCAACGTATCAGATACGGATACGATACGTCTTTAAATGTCCCACTTCTAAGTAGCATTTCCATAAATAATATTATTTGAGTTCATACTTACATATAGAGGATATGCTTTTATATGAAACGGTTAAAAATGTTTATCGAACTTTGTTGTGGAGGAATCGATATATATTAATAAGACTCAATTATAAAAATTGAATGAAAGTTCATAAAACACCGAATCATATCCAGGAATGATATATGTAAAGATAACAGTTAGAACAAACACAATTTAGGATGTATGACATTGAGAAAGGAAATGGTGAATATGTCAAAGCGACAACAACCTGACCATAGAGCAGACTACATGTATGCTTGTTATGTTTTCGATTTTTTTATCAAATTTTTCGTCAGATTTTCAAAATCCTCTGGTTTTATCCATTTGAATGCCTTAAAAATTGCCCCCATGGACCCACCATTTTTCTTTTTATAAATTGTTTACATGTATTATTATAATCATTTGTAAAAGTCTTATAAAATTTTATTTATTTATAATAGTTTTGGGGAACTTTAACTAGTCAATGATAAAGCTTTGAAAAATCAAGAGAGAACATTTTCCCGCCGAAATTCCAATGAGTTGTATATCGAAAACAAGCACATTGACCCCTATTTTTTTTTTTATTTTTTTTTTATTCCTCAATTAATCCTCTATCAATCAATATAAACTAGTGTTATGGAAAGCTATTTATTTTTAAACTGAGCAGCGAACTTCCTTAAGATACAAAAAATAATTATAAAACAATGCTATATATTTAACCAGTCGTATCATCTGTATTGACCATTTCTAATGCGTCCTTAGAAAAAAAAACAGTTCTTCGCGTTGAGATTTCTTCTCATAGAACTGAAATGTCTAGAGCAACTTAAATTTGTCCATTCTTCAAAACACAACCCCATCGGTAAAAAATATCCGTCAAAATAATGGTCTTCAGATGTGATTTTACATATATTTCTTACCGTCTTCTGTCGTCTTCCTTACTGTAAATTTTCATTTTTCAAATAATGAGGGGAATATAGTTGTTAATAGTCCATTATTAACGAAAATTTGATTTTTTTTTTCATGTTCATACATTTTTTTTTGTATAGGCTCGAGCTCACCTGGGTAAAAACAAAAAGGACAAAAACAGCTTTGAAATCGATTTGCGCCCGTCGTCTGTCGTCTATCGTCCGTCGTTTTCCGTAACATTTGACAGAAATCTTCTGCTCTAAAACTTCTGGGCCATTTCAAATTAAATTAGGTCTATATAATCCTAAGGGTATCTTTACATAACAATGTATCCGATAACCCCTCCCACCAACCAAGATGACTGCCATAATTCAAAATAGAGCATGGGGGTAAAATGAGATTATTGGCTTATCTCTTTGAAACGAAAGCATTTATAGCAAATCTGCGAAAAGGTACAAATGTTCATCAGGTCAAGATCTATCTGTTTTGACATTTTCAGACGCATCAAACAATCCGTTGTTGGGTTGCTGCCCCTAATTGGAACTAAGACGGAAAGGTGGCAGGTTTTGGTTATTTTATTGGATATTATAGTAGAAAGAGATGCAATGTAATAGCAAAATTTTAAAGTACATAAAGATACCAAAATAAGTCATGATGACCAAAATTGTCAATTGAGCCCATAAATATTTATTGCCCTTTAACGTATCTTTTTCACATTTTATCTTATTTGAAGAATGTCTCCGAGGATCCCGTCCATCGACCATGATGGCCACCATGGCTTAATATAGAACATGGAAGTAAAATGCAGAGTTTGGCTTATATGGTTGAAACTAAAGCATTTAACATGTTAAAAGCAAATCGAAAAAGGAGGTAAAATGTTAATAAGTTGAAGTTCAATCTACCCTAGAATTTCATCTTTTTAGGTTGCTGCCCCTGAATTGGTAATATTAATGAACTTAGCAGTTTGTGTTTATTATCTTAAATATGGTAATAGATAGAGACAAACTTTTAACAGCAATACATGTAACGTTCAGTAAGATCTACAAAAGTCAACATGACCAAAAATCTCAATTGACCCTTAAAGGAGCTTTTGCCCATTATAACAACTTTGAAATACTTTTGGTAAAATCTCATTCATTTGTTGTCTGCTCTATGGGCTGTTGTCGCTGTGGCACATTCCCCATTTCCATTCTATTTTATCATTCATTTGTTTAAATAAGCAGAGCAAAAGAACAAACTGTATTTAACATAAAAAGAAAAACTGAAAACATTTGAATCAGATGCTTACATATTTTTGTACCGTTATAAATCTTAAATTCTTACCTACTCCTGCCGACTTCGTGACTGTAATAATAAAGTATTGATTCAAACAGGGGAATACTAGATTATAACTACCATTTAATATAGTAAATAATCCCATTCATAGATACCAGGATTTCATGTTGTAAAATGCAGTCTATTTTTAGGTCATTTTGTAAGACGTGAAGTGAAGTTTAAAAGACATTCATTTCTAAGGAAGAGGTATTATTTTAATCTGTAAAGAGATTTTTTTTTCATTTGCATTCATCTGTTAATACATGACCTTCTGCTGTTGCCTGTACCATGCATGGTCGGGTTGTTGTCTCTTTGACACATTCCCTATATCCATTCTTAATTTTAAATAGTTAGAAGAAAACGAACGTACGGACAATTTTGAATAATCCTTATCTATTCGCATTTGTTTACGGGCTCAATTAAGCAGAGGAATTTCCCTTCACATTGTGAATCTTTTATGCTATCGAAAATTCGTTACGGAACTTTTTTTTAATGTGTCTAGGCCAGGTTCAAGCAATAATGATGTTTCTTAAAGTAAGGAAATCGAAGGAAAACAAGTAATTTTTAGCCATTTTACTAAGAGAGGTGCAACGCCCACGAACCCACCAATCATAACGGCTTCAATCGGCGGCCACCAAACCCCTGCCTCTTTTTCATTCGAGCCCTTGTTACGGGACTGACAGTATGGACATGAAAAATAAAGATTTGTAACTGAAATTATTTGAATTTTGAGGAGTGGCCTATAGATGGTAACATCATATTGTAATTCATTTAAACATATATGCTTACCACCTCCTGTCGTTTTCTTAACTGTAATTATAAAACGTGAAACTAGATGTCCGAATTAAGTTATAGATACTACATAATTTAAGTAGATTTGTTTGTAAATATATGCTTAACGTCTCCGGTTATTCTCTTAGCTGTAATTATAAAACTTTGAATAAGATATATGATTTAAGATATAAGTACTACATAGTTTAAGTAGATTTGTTTGTTAATAGCTGTTCATATGTCATTTTGTAAAATAACCAACATTTGGTATCCAAGAAACGGGTCAATGTCTCTTCGAAATAATGATACAATTACTGATTCTAGGTGTACGGCAAAATAAATGATTGGTGTTGTGGAAATTAAACGTTGTTGATTATTGTAAACTTGTTAAGTTTCTTATATTGTGAACTGCAAATCAAGTTCTTTCCTAAATGGTTAAATTGTATTTAACGAAGTTAATACGTATCCTCCTTATTTAGTTTCGGTCATCCAACGTGGACACGTATTTATTATACGCAATTCTACAAACAATATCATTTCAGTTCATAATTTCAAAAAGGAAATACTTCTATGTTTGAGACTTGAAATTTTTGACAGATCTATATTTGAGGGAGATAAACATACATCTAGAACAATCAAGCATGGAAATGTAGATAATCAAAACTCAAGGAGACCATTGCATATATATCAAAATAAAAAAAATCAATGTTAAATTAACAACAGAAATAATAAATGTAACATTTAAGACACAAGGCTTTATGTATCACTAGTCATTTCAAATGCTTTTATTGTATTGTAATTTAATTAATCTTAAAAATCTTACCGGTTTCTGTCATGTGTGTTACTGTAATTTAAAGGTACATTGTACTACATTGAAGAGGTGGATCAAGTTATAAATACGTCAATATCAAAGTAATGTATTGATTAAAAGCATATTTGTTTCATGTTGTAAAATTTAAAGTTTAGTTCCTATATTGAAAGCAACATTTGTCTTGTCAGATCAATCTTCATTATTTTGAGTTACATTTACCTTTATATGACGTGCACTTGTCATTATACGATGTGCAAACACCTTTATATCATGTGCAAATATATTTATATGATGTGCAAATGTACCTGACGTATAATGTGCAAATTCTAAAATGATATGCAAACATTTTTTAAGATGTGTAAATATACTTTTATAAAAGAGGGACGAAAGATACCAAAGGGACAGTCAAACTCATAAATCTAAAATAAACTGACAACGCCATGGCTAAAAATTAAAAAAGACAAACAAACAAACAATAGTACACATGGCAAAACATGAAAAACTAAAGAATAAACAACACGAACCCCACAAAAATCTAGGGGTGATCTCAGGTGCTCCGGAAGGGTGTGCAGATCCTGCTCCATATGTGGCACCCGTCGTGTTGCTTATGTGATAACAAATCCGGTAAATAGTCTAATACGGTAGATCACATTCATTAAAATTAAGAGGATTGTGGTAACGACGTAAGGAACATATCCGTATAATTTGTGAATTTGTGTCTTTAAAATGTGCAAAGTTCGTGTTATTATGTGCTAATATACAAAAATTATTTGCAAATTTTCCGTATGTGATGTAGACTTTCCTTTATCTAATGCGCAAAAATCATTATATGATGTGGTTGTGTCATTATGTTATGTACTTGTAATCGTATATCATGTAGTTCGGTTTACTTCATTATATGATGTCGAACCATCATTAAATGGTGTTTTGTCATTGTATTATAGTCAATGAACATATTATTAATGTCTACGTCATAAAAGAGGGACGAAAGATACCAAAGGGACAGTCAAACTCATAAATCTAAAACAAACTGACAACGCCATGGCTAAAAATGAAAAGGACAAACAGAAAAACAATAGTACACACGACACAACATAGAAAACTAAAGAATAAACAACACGAACCCCACCAAAAACTAGGGGTGATCTCAGGTGCTCCGGAAGGGTAAGCAGATCCTGCTCCACATGTGGCACACGTCGTGTTGCTTATGTGATTACAAATCCGGTAAATAGTCTAATTCGGTAGGTCATATTCATGAAAGGGAAGGGGATTTTAGTTACGACGTAAGGAACATATCCGATATCATTTGTGAAACGATTATTTCATAACGGTCAACCAACTCGTGATGGCGTCCGTAAAATTTACAAAGGGATGATTTCAACTTCACCATTTGGAACTCTTGGTTTAATAGCTTCCTTGTGAGCAGCAAACCTCTATCAAGAAAATCATGATAGGAAATGCAAGCACGGGAATGTCGTATCAATTGGGAGATATATACCCCGTATGCAGGTGCTGCTGAAATGTTGCTACTTAGAAATGGAAAGTTCACAATTGGAAAGCTGAAATCATCTCTTTTGTCGTAAAGTTTTGTTTTCAACCGACCCTCATTGTCATTTTCTAGATGTAAGTCAAGATATGAAGCCGACTTAAAGTTTTACGTCGAGCAGCAAATTGATATGCATGTTCGTACGAGATATTGATATTAACTCCGCCCTATACTAGACCGAAACCTGAGCCGGATATTAACTGGCTATTTCACAGGAAGACATACCAGATTCTAATGCAAGTGTGGACTTTGTTTGTGTCTTCAGGGAAATTAATTTGGATAGGTTCTCATTGAAATTTACCAGATCTTCATTGAATATATGCTTCAGTAGTACAGAATCTGATGTACAGTAGTTGTCGTTTGTTTATGTAATTTATACGTGTTCTTGTTTCTTGTTTCTTTATATAGATTAGACTGTTGGTTTTCCCCTTTGAATGGTTTTACACTAGTAATTTTGGAGCCCTTTATAGTTTGTTGTTCGGTGTGAGCCAATGCTCCGTGTTGAAGGCCGTACATTGACCTAAAATGGTTTACTTTTTTTTTTAAATTGTTATTGGATGGAGAGTTGTCTCATTGGCAGATATGGCGAGCGGAACGATGCATAACAATCGATGTCTTTCGAGGCAAAACTATAATTATTTGCCGTAGCAGAAATGTCCCATGATGGTCGAACCCTGAACAGTTAGGGAAAGTACGGACACACCATTTAAGCTTGATAAAGATGTGTTCACATAATGTAGGAGTAACAACTTTATATAAGGTTATTTGCATCTAATATAAGAATATCATCATATCAGGTTTTTGCACATCATATAAGAATGTTTGCAGATCATATGACAATACATGCAGTTCATATGACAATACATGCAGATCATATAAGTATATATGCACATCATATAAGTATATATGCACATCATAAAAGTATATATGCACATCATATAGGTATATATGCACATAATATAAGTATATATGCATATCATATTAGTGTATAAGTATATATGCATATCATATTAGTGTATAAGAACAGCATATATAAATGGTTGTAGATGATAAAATGATGTTTGCACATCATATAAATATTTTTGCACATTATATAATGATGTTTGCACATCATATAAATACGTTTGCACATCATATAATAATGCTTACACATCATATAATGATATTTGCTCATCATATAGAGATATTTGCACATTAAATAAAAGTGTTAGTTCATCATTTCATATTAAGGTAAATGCACATTATATAACATGTATAATAACAAGAGTGAACACGCTGAAATGTCTCGTCATCTTGACTAATCATTGATAAAATTTTGATAGTCCTAAATATAAAGCAGTATTACAACTGTCACATCAACTTAACATTAACCAAAAAACTAAACATTGACCAATGAACCATGAAAATGTGGTCAAGGTCATATGAACCATGCCAGGCAGACATGTAAAGCTAACAATTCTTCCATGCATCAAATATAGTAGATCTATTGATGAAGGTTAAAGAAAAAAAGATCAAAACACAAATACTAAACACTGAGAAATGAAATGTGAAAATGAGGTCAAGGTATATTTCCAATCACCAAATATAGTTGACCCATGTATATATAGTATTAGCAAAAAAGAACAAAACTCAAAAACTTAACTTTGACCACTGAACCATGATAATGAGGTCAAGGTCATATGCCACCTGCCAGTTGGACATGTACACCTTACAGTACTTCCATACACCAAATATACTAAATATTTTGCTTATAGTTTTTTTTGACAAAAAATGTCATACTAATAGGTGTCAAATGTACTAAATTATAATTTAAAACGCCAGACGCGCGTGTCGTCTACATAAGACTCACCAATGACGCTCAGATCAAAATAAAGCAAAACGAGTAAATAGTTAAAGAGTGAAAACAGATTTAGCGTTCTATATACCTGTAATTGATTTCATGATAAGTAATGAAACGTGGGTCATATATTGTTAATAGTTTCCAATTGGGGAGTCATTTGTATATATAACGGTTGAAAATTTAAACCAAACTCTGCTTAAGGGGATTGGAACATATTTTGAAGAATTTATTTTAGAACAAAATTGAACAGTCATAAAGCACCCAAAAACATACTTTTTTTTTCTTCCTCCATAAATAATATCTTTATTGCACTTTTCTGTGCTTTTTTGACAAATAACTCAACCTACAGCAATTGGCCGAGTATTCCTGTAACTTCGTCACTGGATAATCAGGGAATTTATTCAGTGAATTCATATCTCTAGGTAGTTTGTTAGTTTTACAATTCAGAGTTGTTACATACATCTGAGGCATAGATTTTACCAAAAAAATATATTGTTTCATGATTACGGAAAGTGTACAGTTTTGTCCGGTTCTGTTTCGAAAGATTAAAACTTTGTGATCATTGACCTAACCCTTGTGTTGAATGCCGTTAAAGCTGATTGATCAGTTGTCCTGATTAATTTATGCGTTTTATTGATTCTCACGAACAACTTTTAAAAACTTTAGTTAATTTATGTATGTGGTAAGTCTCGACAATCTAATTGAACATTTATTTGATTAATTATGCATAAATGAAAACTATTTTAGATTTATCTTTTCATGATCATATGACTTTTGTATACTTTTGCATCATTTAAAAATTAGCTGTTTTTAGCATTAAGATATTTGTTAATTTCGTATGTGTTTAAAAATTCATTTCTGAAATTTGTATAAGCGTCTATGCCTTTTTGTTTATAATTTGGGTATCAATTGCGCTTCTCTACTTGCAGATTTGTTTTTATTTTCCTATGAAGCAGAATTAATCCAAGGGCTTGTACAGAAAGGAAAAAATAAATTAGCCAAGTCTTTTAATTTCACCTTTCGGTATATTGATGATGTACTGTCTCTTAATAATAATAGATTCAGTGATCACTTACATTTGATATATCCAAGTGAACTTGAAATAATATGGAGTATATGTGTCTCAATTGATACTTTACTCTAGAGCTAGCTCAAAGTCCGTTGATTCTGTTGAACGAGGAATACTGCTTTCTCAAAAGTTGCTAAGACAGGGTTATGAATCAATTAAATTAAGGTCATCACTCAAGATATTTACGGTCGCCATCATGAGCTGATTGGACATTATGACAAAAGTGTGTCAGAAATCATATCTGATATTCTTCCTCAGTCATAATAACCTTCAATCATTACCGAATTGAACAAAGAGATAACACGACGGGTGCCGTATACGATGCATGGAAATGCTTACCCTTCCGGAACACCTGATTTCACTCCCGGTTTTTAGTGGAATTCGTATTGTTTCTTAATTATTATTTATAACTGTTGATGTAAATGTCCTTTGGTTTTGTGAACCTTTGTTTACTCCTTGGTTTTGATTTTTATTGTCTTGATATATGAGTACTTTTATGGACTAAATCAACACAAATCTTTAATGCATGCTTAGAGAGGTTAATGTAGAATTTCACTTATATTTACGAAGTAAGAATCGATTTCAATGTTATTGATTTTTCCAACTATACATATTATGTTAACACTAAACAAAATTAAGGATAAAATTAGGAACATGACCTTCGCCTTTCATTTTGACCTCATTTTCCTTTGGAACGGAAAAGTGGCAGACCTCAATAACAAACAATAATATTCAAGACAGAATAAAAAAGGGGTTTCCACGGAAAACTAAAAGGACCTTAAATAATACATGGACAAAATCAAGATTGTGTTCACGGAAAAATAGACAGAACTAATCAAGAAATAACAAGTTTTTATATTTGTATTTAGCCCTAACATCTAGTGTGAAAATTACTATTATGTTCTGTAAAAAACTAACAAAAAGCACTGAATCTGACAAGATATGAATATTAAGTCTAAAAGTCATTAGTGTTATCAAAATGAAATAATGGTGCATTATGCAAATGTGTTAATGCTCTTATATTGTGAACTGCGAAAAAAATCTTTCATAAATAGTTCAGTGTATCTATGATGAATTAGTAATAAGTAACACAATATGAACAATAACTTGGTTATAAACCAGTTATAAACAATATTACTTGAGTTCATACTTTCACATGGGGATACACTTATATATTTATAGTCAACTAAAATTCCATTATAATTACACCGATGTTTGAAGAAGACAAACAGACATAACATGTAAAGATGTCAAAAAATAGGAGTATAGTAGTTAACATCGTGTTATTATCGTAATCACTACAAAAACAAACAAAAATGTAACAAGGAAGCACTAAAATATATAAAAAAAAACTCATTCATTGTTTTTTTTATTATACGATTTAAAGTACTAGGACATAATCCTTACCCTGTATAAAAAAAGTGTTTGAATCAAACAGGTGAATACAGTTTTAAAAACAGTCATACATACTACATCACTAGAGTAAATTTGTTTTTAAAATGCAGTTTTATATTTTATGCCAATTTGTTGAATGTTAAGTGTAGATAAAGGACATCCTTTTCTAAATAAGAGGCATTATTATTTTGTTTTTCATTCATTTGTTTTAATAGGCAGAGGAAAACGACCGAACGGTGTTCAAATTAAAAATTCATTAAAAAAGGAAACATTTGAGTCTTGAGTGGCCTATAAATGCTAATATCATATTGCAATTTATTTAAACATATATGCTTACCGTCTCCTGTCGTTTTCTTAACTGTAATTATAAAACGTTAAACTAGATGTCCAAATTAAGTTATAAATATGACATAGTTTAAATAGATTTGTTTTTTTTAAAGCTGTTCATATGTCATTTTGTAAAATTATCGAAATGTTAGAATCCAAGAAGCGGGTTACGTCTCTTCGAAATAACGATACATCTTGATACTGGTTGGGATTGATGAGATGCAATAAAACGTTGGAAGTAATTTTTTATTACGCCATTCTACAAACAATCATTTGCTTTTATAACGATTAATGTTGCATTTTTTCGACAGATTTATGTCTTAGGGGAAACATGTGTCTCTAAAACAAGCAATCATGGACATGAATATAATAGACCATTGCACAGCAAAATAGTAAAATCAGTCTTCAAATAACCATAAAAATCTCAGGAGAAGAATATGTAAACATAAAAGAACACATGTCAAATCAAAAGGTAAACACTGCTTATAATTGATAAATAGTCATATCATCTAGTTTCACAATTATTATACAAATTTTTTTTTGACATGAGAAATACAACTTGATCGATAAATCAATACTACAAAATGATGGCCTTCATATGCTGTTATTACATTTTAATGTAACTAAGTATACAATTCTTACCGGCTACTGTCGTCCTCTTTACTGTAATAATACATTGTTCAGTTAAATAGGTGAATACAGTTATAAATAATGCATTACTACAATAATTTTGTCTTTAAATAAACTCATTATAGGTAGATGCCAGGATTAAAATGTATATTTACGCCAGACGAGCGTTTCGTCTACAAAAAACTCATCAGTGAAAATGTTGATTTATATTTTATGTCATTTAGTAAAATAACCGTATCGGAATTTGGTATCTAAGTAACTGGTCTCTTCGATTTTAAGATAAACAATATTTGCTGATTGTAGATGTACGGCTAGGGAAATGGCAAAATAAGTCGTTTGTGATGTTGAGATACAATTTTAGTTGTGAGTTCCTTCCAAACTCACTGGTTGCCTTCGGCTTTTGTCTGTAAAAAAACAAAAGCCAGAAGACCCTCGGACAAACTCAGGAGACATATACGTAAGTGTAAAGATTAAAAAAAACTCTTATAAAATTATAAAGTAAAACAACGGTTTTAACTAGTGATATCATTTAGTTTGACAATTACTTTTGCGTTCACTATTATTTCTCAAGATATATGGGTAAAGTATAGCAAAACCATCATTTAACTTTTGTATTTTTTGTAATCTTTCTACATACAAGTCGATAAAACAATACTATGATAGTCTTCAGATGCTTTAATTATATTGTTATGCAATAGAACAAATGTTTCTTACCGTCGGCTGTCGTCTTTCTTGCTGTAAAAATATAATTTTTAATTGAAAATATGAACAAAATTATTAATTTTGCATCAAGTAAATTTATTAGTAAAAGGCAGCTTTGTCAATTTTAAAGAAGATTTATAATTTCAATCTTTATAAAAACTATTCATTTTCATTTTTTATTATCATCAGAAGAGGAAAAAATACGAACTATTTTAAACGTGAAGATTACAATTGAATACGTTTCAATCATGATTTATAAAAATATACTTAAAATCGTCTGTAAAAGGCCTTTTCAGGAAAAAAATGTTGTGCAATTTTTATTTTTTCATTTTTTTTTTTCAAATCAGTTAGCATGTGCTAACATAATTTTGATTCAGTTTACAACAGGGCTCTTAAATCTGCCGGTTGAACAAATTAAGTTCTATACAGGAATTTGAAAGTATAGATATTAAATTTACACACATTTCAGCTTGTATATGACATACAGTAAGGTGCAGATCAAGCATAATATAAAGTAAACGCACGTTATCGCCGCTTGCATAAATTTTGTTTGTAAGCATCAATTTTCGAATTTACTCGTAAACGCGCGTTTACTATATTTACGTTCACGCTGGCAAAATGGACATTTCTACCGTTTAACCGAGTTAACGCGCGTTTACTCTGTGTCCGTTTGGTTAGAAGTAAACGGGCGTTAAATACATATTTCACAAAATTATTTGTACGTGCACTTGAAATTAAACGGGCGTTTACTGTATATTTCACAAGTGTATTTTACGTGCACATGAAAGTAAACACTTGTTTACTTTTCGAGTTAACCGACTATATAAATAATGAATTAACTTTGTGCACATTTGTACATTAATTTCATTTTGTTAAATGACTTTTATCTGTACATCGTACGTATAGTATGTGTGTTAACCAAAACAATTCAAAAGCAATATTAATTATTAAATCTTATGAATTGCAAGCACTCAGACCCAATACCTTTGACATGTTTAAGTAGCGGATATTCTTTATTTTCTTTTCTAAAGTTACTTGTACAAATATCGACTGACAAAAATATTTAATAAACATTTCTTTTTCGTTTCATCTTCTTATACAAATTAAATAATGGCTATAAAATTACTCTCTCTTGATAGACAAATATACATGCAGTAAAGAAAGGACATATTTTGTTTTAATTAGAAGGCGGATGGAAAGGTTTTCTGACGCAACTGTAAAATTATTTTCATATGATGGGATATAAACATCATGTTTTACGTTGCTTCGTTACAAATTTGTAACAGTCCCTTCGTATCATAACTTATGCATTAACATTCAATGTGTCAACCTTGGCTTTACGATTCTGTTTTTCTAAATGTTCAAGCAAAAATTATACAGTGTAAGAATATATAAGGATATTCACCATCTCTTCAATTTAAATATACTTATCCTAGAAATGCCCGCACTTGAATTTGATGCGGACAAAATTTTGTAGTCATTGTGTCCTAATATTGCTGTCATCTAGGATATAAATCCATGCTGACTTAGAAATTGGAACTTACTGATTCACTATGAAACTATAAAATGTACATAAAAAAAGTGAAAATTTTCTAAGTTTTGGTTAATCAAACAAATAATGGTATTATACAAGTCAGCCTTGGGTATCAAAACTATTGGTTTGTTTTATTATCCATATTTCAGATACTATTAGCAATATGTCTAATGCATGGAAGGACTATAAGGGATACCATAAGACTGACAGGTGTCATCTGACCTTGACCTTGACCTCAAATTCATGGTTCAGTGCTCGAAGTGAAGTTTTTGAGTTTTGCTCTTTTTTTCTAATACTATATGCAATAGGTCAACTATATATGTTGGTAGCTGTACATGACTGTCTGACCTTGTTCATCTGACCTTTATCTCAGGTTCATGGTTCATTGGTCAATGTTTCATTTTCTTTGTAAATGTTAAGGTGATGTAAAAGTTGTAATACAACTTTATATTTAGAACTATCAACACGATATATTTTAGAATTCGACTGTGAATGCTCCTTTGGCATCTGTCGTCTCTCCTTTAATCACGATTTATAGGAATATGCTATAAGTTGTCAATGTAGCCATTTTACAAACCACGCTTTTTTTTGGAGATATTCAATATTCAAAGACATTTAGATTTTACCGACTGGTTCAAAAATATGATATCTATGTTTGTTTATATTTAGAGAAAAAACTTTGGAACTTTACCAGCACAAATGCTTATAAATGCACATAGACGTCAAATTGATTTCTAAGGAAGGCTAAAAATAATTAGATTGTAGTACATGTTTTAAATATAAGTTCAACTATTTTTTTCTTTGTTTTTTTTAAAGAATATTTCACGTTAGGGTGTCACAGTTTTATCTGCAAAAGCAGTTTTTATAGAAAATTCATTATTCTAGTCAGTTTTAATGAAATTTACTTAAATATAAAGTTCTATTAATATTCCATGAAAATTGATAAAATCCCAGACTAAAATAAGCTAATTCAGCATACCTTCGCATGTGAATGCATACAGTACAGCCTGTGACATCCTCTTAATTATGTCCACCCTTTTGCATGGTCAACATCCAATGGTGGCCATTTATTGGGGTATTCAATCTTGAGATGTTGGCCATTTATTGGGGTCATAAAACATAGGTTTATGTTTTATCTAATTATGTTACCTGTTGAAATCAATCAAAGTTGAAGTTTTCAGCTTGTATGTTTCATTAAAATTTACCTGTACAGGTACTCGGGTTTCTTTTTAAACATGACATTTCACCTTTTTTTGAAAAATTAATGTAGAATAGAATTTTGTTTTATTCTTTGTTAATTTATATTATTTATTGATTTATCTGTCTTTAAATTGATTCAATTTTTATTTTTTTTATTATTTGATTTTATATTCATTTTTGTATGTTTTTTGTATCTTATTCTTTTAATTTCATCTTAGTAAGAATTTTGAATAGCAAAAAAACACAAAAGAGACAAATATAAAATTATTGACTAGCATTTGATAGACAACAGATTTTAAATAATTATTTTTTAAGTAAAAAAATAATAAATGCACATGTTAATCTTTATTCAATTGTTTGTTTGCATTTTCAATGAATTATTATTAATAATAACTAATTGATGGTATAGGTATTCTATCTAGTCCTTCGTGTAACTCGGTGAATGTGATGAATATTTTCAACTCGACTCCTCGACGTAGACGCAGTCATGGTCATCGTCATTATACATCACCTTCTCTGCATGATGTCTCTATTAATGACTTGCTGTCATTCATACAAAAGCCGTTAGGTATTCATCACATTCGCACGAAACTTTATTCATTACCCCTTACAAAACTTCATTCTCTGTTCAATTTATGTTTGGAATCCACTGTTACAAACCCTCATTCAAACCAATACAAACTTCAAGCTATAATTTCGGATATTGCAAGTCACAGACTTTTCAAGCCAGTTCGCATTGGAAAAGATGAAAAAGAGAAAAGATCTTTTCCAAATCTTTCCTTTGCCAACAAAGGTCTCGATGGCGTCAACCTAGGCAATATCCTTCATCATAAATTAGTTCAATCGAAAATACCTCCTTATTTCAAAGACCAGTTTTCAATTACAAACGCGTTTTGCAGAATCTAGATGTTGACGACTTCAAGTCTAAACCTCCTGATTGCACTTGTGCTAGTTCCCAATTCATATATAATTCTGCTGGCCACGTTATTACCGGTGACCTTAACATTGTTAATAACACTTCTCTACGAAATGTGTTATCGAAATGTCCGAAATATCGATCGTGAGCCTAAATCCATCAATTGGAAATACAACTTTAAAATTTTGATGGACTCAGTCGAGAATTATGCCAGGCAATGGGCTAAACGTGAAAAGGAAGACGTAGACACTCTATCCGAATGGATTAAGGCAGTGAGGTCGTTAATACAAATCAGAATCAAGAAACTGAATGGGTCCATCAATGCCCATGCTACGTCAATCTTTAAAGACCCAAATGTTGCTAAACACTTATCCGACCTCCATGATAAATATGTTGTTGTCCTCGCAGACAAAGCCCCAAATAACATCGTTTTTTTCTGTAAAAGTCACTACATTAATTGTTTGATAAACGAATTAGGTATAGACAATTCACTTGGAAACTCAACATATACCCTCACGACACTTACCAAAGAGGAAATCCTGGATAATCATAGGTCTGTTCTTTGTTCCTTTGGTATTTCAACCAAAGATGAAGAACTGGATTTTCCATCAATGTATTGGATACCTAAACTACATAAGTGTCCTTACAAACAACGGTATATTGCTGGGTCTTCCAAGTGCTCCACGAAACCTCTTTCTAAATTATTAACATCTATTTTATCAGCAATCAAAGACGGGCTTCAAAGTTATTGTGAAACTGCCTATTCTAGAGGTGGCGTGAATCAGATGTGGATACTTAAAAATTCCAAAGATCTTCTAGAGTACATACAATCTAACTCTCTTTCATCTTGTAACAGTATTAAAACATTTGACTTTTCTACTCTTTATACAAGTATTCCACATTCCAAACTAAAAGACAAATTGAAAGAGTTGGTATTACTTTGCTTCATAAAAAAGAATGGCCAACGTAGATACAAGTATCTTGTCTTAGGGAGGGATAAATCATACTTTGTAAAGAATCACTCTGATTCAAACAAAAAATTCTCCGAAACCGATATTATCAAGATGCTTGATTTCTTGATTGACAACATATTTGTATCGTTCGGAGGACGTGTTTTTCAACAGACTGTCGGCATCCCAATGGGAACAAACTGTGCCCCTCTACTTGACGACTTGTTTCTTTATTATTATGAGGCTGACTTCTTGCAGGAACTTCTTAGGAAGAAAGATAAGAAGTTAGCAATATCCTTTAACTCTACTTTCCGCTATATAGATGACGTTCTTTCACTAAACAATTCAAAATTTGGTGACTATGTGGAACGCATCTATCCCATCGAATTGGAGATAAAGGATACTACAGATACAGTTAAGTCAGCTTCATATCTTGACTTACATCTAGAAATTGACAATGAGGGTCGGTTGAAAACAACACTTTACGACAAAAGAGATGATTTCAGCTTTCCAATTGTGAACTTTCCATTTCTAAGTAGCAACATTCCAGCAGCACCTGCATACGAGGTATATATCTCCCAATTGATACGATATTCCCGTGCTTGCATTTCCTATCATGATTTTCTTGATAGAGGGTTACCGCTCACAAGGAAGCTATTAAACCAAGAGTTCCAAATGGTGAAGTTGAAATCACCCCTTCGTAAATTTTACGGACGCCATCACGAGTTGGTTGACCGTTATGGAATAACCGTATCACAAATAATATCGGATATGTTCCTTACGTCGTAACTACAATCCCCTTCCCTTTCATGAATGTGACCTACCGAATTAGACTATTTACCGAATTTGTAATCACATAAGCAACACGACGGGTGACACATGTGGAGCAGGATCTGCTTACCCTTCCGGAGCACCTGAGATCACCCCTAGTTTTTGGTGGGGTTCGTGTTGTTTATTCTTTAGTTTTCTATGTTGTGCCATGTGTACTATTGTTTTTCTGTTTGTCTTTTTAATTTTTAGCCATGGCGTTGTCAGTTTGTTTTAGATTTATGAGTTTGACTGTCCCTTTGGTATCTTTCGTCCCTCTTTTAATAATCAAGCAAATGATATTTTTTAAGAAACCATGAGGCAAGTATTTTTTCACAAGCCGGTTTCTTAACAAAATAAACTGATCAGTATCAATCCTTTTACAATAAATTTTAATAACATCTATAGTCATTCAGGAGAACTACAAATATCATGATACGGTTTAGAAAAAACTATTTTTGTCTATCTTTATTTTTTTCAAATCTAAAAACAGGAGTTGTGCAAAAACAATTATTGTTGAAGAGACTTAGTTTCCAAATGCCAACCTTGTTATCATCAAATTTTGATAAAAACTCATTAAAAATTCTAATAATAATGAAAAATGTTCCTATCTCTGAATAAAGTGAATCTTATGAAAAAAAATTGTCTTGCTTTTTTAAACAACTATGAACTAATTAAATATGTTATCTTCTGTTTTGCTACTTCCGTCAGTTAAAGGCTGAAATTTGACAAAAGTACACTTATATAGATGGTGACACTTTTATAGTCTATTAATTAAATCATTTTGTGTGTGTGTGTACATAACATATTGTTGAAAGTGCTGGAGTGGCATGATACATGTACATATTCTTCCCTCAACCCAGGCCTTTAAGATAAAGTTAATAATTGCAGGGACTTAAATGAATTAAACCTTTTTAAAGACTTTGATGAAAAATTAATTTAAAGAAAAATATAAGAATATTTTTGAAAATAGATTTAAGAATAAAAACTTTGGTAAAAACTGTATATACTCAAATGTGTCACTATAGTAGAGTAAGTGGTCATAATTTAGAAATATAAAATAGTGGACAATATATAATTCCTAGAAAGGATAGATTGTGTAAACTGTGCCACTTGCTGGACAATGAATAACACTCCTTCCTTAATGGTAAAATTAACAAAATAACTTGACATAATCTTTTTTGAAAATTGTTTACCTTCTCATAATAAAGTCTCTTAAGAACCAAAAATTGAAAGAAATGTTAAACCTCAATATATGCATGTTTAAAATATTGGCTCCTTTATAAAATAGTCGTAAATTAGAACTGAGGACAGAAACCTAAAAAAAACATTCAATGTGTTAATTTTTCAATAGAGAAATAATGAATTGCCTTAATTTTATTTAGAATAAGTCATAAAAACATTTTTTAACATTTGTTAAACAGTGTTGAATGCAGATCAGTCTATCTACAATGATCTAATTATAAACCATTTTGAATTAAGAAAATTAATTTGAGTAACACCTTTTCAATTGGGAAAGTTTGCATTATATTATAAGATGATATTCATGTATTCTTCTTACCATAAAGTACATGTAAAAAATGACTTTTTAAATTGATTTAAAACTTTTTTAAAGGTATATTGTCAAACAAATAGTCATGAGTCAATTAAAAAATATATAAAGCTATTTGTTCAAATAGTTTTATTATTTCATTTTGTTTTTGAAACTTCTTGACATAATCACAGTTATTAAATTTGACAAACACATATATGTATATGTTACCTGAGACATATGACCTGTATGTTATATCATTTTAACACTTCAATGCACCCAAGATTTCCCTTTATCCTTGACTAGTTTATGATTAATACCTTGAGTATTGATTAAGCAACAGGGTGTATAATGATGGAGATACAGGGCCACTATGGTGGACATACTTTTAAGGACCACCATGGATAAGATAATTTCACAGGTAGTACTGTAGTTAAAGCGGGACAGGTTTAGAAATTAAAAGGAGTTACAATTGGACAATGTATTGTTTTTATTTACAAAAGTACAAACTTCAACTGTTTTGAAATTTAAATACATTTGACAAGACGAGAAAATGTTTTAATTTATAATTCTATATTATAAGAAAAAGCTATTTTAATCTGATCTTTGCGTTGTTTAAGTTTGGGGAATAATGCAAATGTGTTTCAAGCCCTTTAATTTACTGCGACAAAAAGAAGTGTGTGTTTAAGTGTATTCAATTAAGATACAAGAAATACTGAATTTTATACAAACACAACAAAGGGTGGCAACATAACCCCTAAAAAACAGAGGAAAAATTTATGTAAAGTTTAAGGGTAAACGAAAACGAAGAAGTAAAAAAGTTATGAATAACTAGTCATTTCATCTGGTTTGACAATTATTAGTACGTCCTGTACAAAAACAGTTTTAAGACATGAAATGTCTCAGAATATAACAGTTAGGGCAAACAAACTATGTATTAACTTTTGTCAAATATAAGACGATGGAAAACAAATAATTATCCAGATGATGTCTTTCGGATGATTTTAATATATTGCAAAGTAATTAGGTATAATTTCTTACCATCTCCTGTCGTCGTCTTCATAACTGTAATAATAAAGTGTAACAATGAAGAGGCGAATACATTTAAAAATACTACACTATCAAACTAGAACGCCAATTTCAAAGTTTTATCATTTTACAATCCTCGCGTTAATTTGATATCAACCCTGCCCCTGACCAGGTTTAATCGAGTCGAGTTAAACGGCAAGTTGGCGACAAAAGAGACGGGAGTGCTTTTCGAAAACATTTTTTTTTCGATTTAAACGGATTTTACCCATTTTATGTGACGAAATAGTAGTTTTAGTGTTCAATTACAATAGTCACTTAAGAAACCACAATATGTATCGATTGTATTAAATCAATGTCTATCAGTTGTAAATATTCGCTAAGATATACACAGAATCTCAAAGCATGTATAACTCCGCCGCAATTTTGCGCCTGTCCCAAGTCAGAAGCCTCTGGCCTTTGTTTGTCTAGTATGATTTTTCTAGTTTCTTGTGTATAATTCGGAGTTCAGTATGACGTCCATTATCACTGAACTTGTATGAATATTTGTTTAGGGGACAGCTGATGGACGCCACCGGGTGCGGGAGTTTCTCGCCGCTACATTGAAGACCCATTGGTAGCCTTCGGATATTGTCTGCTCTATGGTCGAGTTGCTGTCGCTTTGACACATTCCCCATTTCCATTCTCAATTGTACATGTGTACCTCGGTTATAATTTTCAGACGGGGGATGGCGGTGCAAGGCGACGTTTACTGTTCTTGTTTCCTGGGCGTTTTTTTGTTCATTGTTATCGGCTATTGTGAATATTTTTTTAGTACTTCACTGTTCTGCTCTTAGTAGGACCCCTTTAGCCCCCTTTCCGTAATATATACTATATGTTCAGCCTACACGCAGCCACGTTTAGGTTGGTTATAAGGGGTCTGATCCTGGGATACCCGGGGGAAAAACTCAATTCCTGAGGTCCGAAATCAATGAAAACTTTGCATTTTCCCGCTGAGGTAAAATAAATGTCGCTGAGCAACAAAGTTGTCAATAAGTGTATAAAGATTTGGTAGAATTAATTTTATACTGAATTGCCATCGTATGTTCATCATCACTAAAAATATGGTTTAGTATCGTAAATTCATTCCTATGTTGTTAATGTAAACAAAGGACGCTCTTGACGCATGCGCAATCAAACCTAAAAAATATACTCGAGTAGCCCGAGTTGGACGAATCAAAATAGGCTGAAGTGTTTGTAGATTGCAATTCGTATATCCTGTTAGTAATGATTATGATTTTTTCGTATTATGGTCTTTCATTTTTGCTTATGTGCTTTTTCCATAGGCCTTTTGGTGTTTCTTCGATACATACAGCGTGACTCTGTACGTATACATCTCTTTATTGGGCTATTGTAAAACACATTTTCATTTCCTGCTATGTGCTTTGTCGTTATGCCTTTTTATGTTTCTTTGTTACATATACGACGTGGCTCTGTACTTATACAAAAATAAATAGTTATCAAAGGTATCAGAATTATACTTAAGTACTCCAGACGTGCGTTTCGTCTACATAAGACTCATCAGTGACGCTCATATTGAAATATTTATAAAGCCAAACAAATACAAAGTTAAAGAGCATTTAGGATCCAAAATTCCAAAAAGTTGTTCCAAATACGGCTACGGTAATCTTTACCTGGGAAAAGATGTGGTATGCTTGCCTATGAAACAACTCTCAACAACAGACCAAATGACTCAGAAATTTACAACTATAAGTCACCGTACGACCTTCAACAATGAGCAAAGCCCATACCGCATAGTCAGATATAAAAGGCCCCGAAATGACAATTCAAACGAGAAAACTAACGTTCTTATTCATGTACAAAAATGAACAAAAAAAACCAAATATGTATCACATAAACAAACGACAACCACTGAAGTATACATCCCTTAATTATGTTATTACACTATAGTATATTTGTGTATCGTTTTCTTTAATTTTAGCTAATATACTTGGTCTGTAAGCCATTTTGTGCGTCTTTCTCTATATATTTGTTTGGTTTTTTAGTGAATAAGATTATAACACAATGTTGACTGATGTACCCCTATTGTTGGAATTTATACCTCTTATGTCTGTTAGGTATTTTCACGCATCGTTGTCAATATGATGGAATTTAATGGGACATGAACTCAAAAGTAAAATAATAAAAATTTACACACACCATAGTTTTTTTAATGCCATATGCAGGTCAAGCACAATAACCTCCCATTAGGGGTTTAGTATCAAACTATCATACAGTATATAAGAAGAACATAACCCGTATCATGCCATCAGCTAGTTTTAGAATACATATGTTTATGACCCATGCAAAGACACTATGAGTGACTCAATATTAAAACCAAAATATGCAATCTTTAATGACGTGACAACAATGTCGTAACGTTATCCCTTAAGAATAAATTTGTTTAAAGATTGTAATAGCTTTCGAGGTGAACTCCGGCATTTTTGTGCTTTATAAAGTAAATTACCATAAAATATTGGATGTGAAATACCTGATCATATAAGATGTCTGCTTGTTGATTTATTTTCTTTAATGATGTCCTTGTACCGTTGATGAAATTTAGTTTTTTTTTGACTCGTTTGTCTTGAAATCCTGCTTATCTTACTAAAATCCTCCCGTACAGTCAGGACACTAAGAGTTAAACGAATATGTTCCAACAAAGAAACAACTAAAAAAAGCTACGACACTTAAACCTGTTTGAAGGGGCTTTAAAAACAGAAATATCAAAAACCAAAATCAAAAAGCGGACACAATTCCAAGGGATAAACTGTTAGAATGTAAAGATAAATGGAATATAGGCAGATGTATCCATGACAACCACTGCACTGCATTTGTCTGCAGGTTTAATGACGATATCGTAAGTTTGTTTCAATGCAGTCCGTTCTTCAATGGTAAGGTTGTCAAAATGTTTATTGTTATTTCTAGTATTTGTAATAATGTTCGACTTAAAATTGTCTCCTATCGTCTTCGTAATTGTAATAATATAGTTTTGAGTTTTAGAGGAGAAACAAATAATACACACTGCCTTGTTAACGTAGATTTGTTTGTAAAATTCAGCTCTATATTCTTTTCAACATTTTTAAGAGTAGTTAAACGGACGCCCATTCTAAAGAAGAGTTGTAAGCTTCATATTTTTCAAAGTT
The DNA here is from genome assembly GCA_019925275.1 of Mytilus edulis. Classification (NCBI taxonomy): domain Eukaryota; kingdom Metazoa; phylum Mollusca; class Bivalvia; order Mytilida; family Mytilidae; genus Mytilus; species Mytilus edulis. The sequence continues at coordinate 93,851,875 of CM034362.1, forward strand.
GTTCATTTGCATTCAGTTATAAGAATACGCAGAGGAAAAGGTTGTATATTTCGATCGAACTATGTTTCAGGCCAAATATTCACAAAAAAATCGTACGATTTACGTTTACGATTAAACTTAGTTGAGTGTAGGATTTTACCTACGAGTGTTTCACAAAGGTGATCGCAAACGTAACGTTAAGGTAACGTAAACTTACGATTACAATGAAAAATGGGTGCTTTCCTTGACAGCCGCGTTAATGTCTATAAAAAGAATCGTTTTTTCAAAACCAGGAAAAAAATGCAAACCACCGTATTTTGAAATAGTTTTCCTTTTTTTCTGTTAGTGTATGGTATTGAGGTTTTATTAGTGAGGAAAGCATGAATTTCCTTTGTTATATTTATCATTATTTGCGTTTTCTGATAAATATAACAAAGGAAATTCATGTCATTAAACCGTCTCATAAAATGTCTGGCAAAATACAGGCTGCCTTATGGTGACGTAAAAACCCATACCCCGGTAGTCCTTACAGATAGCAAGGGGCGCTGGCTGCAGGGTACGGAAACTCACCAGTCCGAAAGGGAAATTATATGGTGGAGTAAATCTTCTGAAAAAGTCCAGAAACGTGTTCAATATTTGGAAAATATCATTGCAGGAAAAGTTAAAACTCTTGGTAACATTTGGCTGTACGTTTGGCTCGGTACTTGTGACCTCACATTTAAACAAGGAAAATATATATCACTTACATCACAAACTGGTGACGAAACCATAGACCACATGATAGAATATTTTAACCAGATAATAAACATCATTAAAAAATATCCCGACTGTAAAGTAGCTTTTTGGAGACCCCTATATATTCAATCCTGGAATACAACAAACAAAAAGGTCAACCTCACCCAGAGACTTTTGTAGATCAAGACGCAGAATTAAACAGACAAGTATATCAACTAAATCATGAAATAAGAAGTCTAAACGATCAATCTAACCGCCACTCTCCATCTTTTAGCAGAAATCTCATTTACAATACAACAGTCAAAAAAGGAAAACACAGAAAACCTGAAAAAAAATCTAAAACCAATTTCTCACTTCTAACTGACGGTATTCATCCAGGTTTCCTTTTGGCAAGAACCTGGCTAAGAAAAATTGCAAAACAATACAAGAAGGACTGCTGGAAATAAATCAAACCAATAAATAAAAACTTGAATTTTTAAAGGATCTACATTCTTAAGTATTTAAAATATTCAGTCAGCGTGGATTTTCCAAGCTAAACAGATATATGTGAAAACTTCTACAACAAAATTTAACTTTCAAGGGATTTGCACTCTTAATTATTTGAAATATTCAGTCAGCATGGATTTTCCAAGCTAAACTGATATATGTGAATATTCCTACACCAAAATCGTTAAATAAAGGATCAATCCAAAAAACAAAAGATACTATCAGTGAGCATGGATGTTCCAAGCTAAACTGATCCGATTGTATCCTTGCGTTTAAATCAGACTAGTACATATAATATAAGCACATAGTGAAAATCTACATTTTTCTGTTACATAAAGAGCCTAGGTCATTTGTTCCGCTTTATACAAATCCATATTATACAATATTCATTTGGATTCAATAAATAAAAACATTATGGCTACAGGAGGTTACAGCCCACCAAAATCATTGCGCAGGAGCATTAGATCAAATACAAATTTAATGCGTCAAAGTCTGTCGCCTCAAAAATCAAATATGAAATTATTTCAAAAAGATTACACTCTGAACCAAGAAAGTGCCCTAGAACTGCTCGTCACTGTCCTTTACCTACGAAATGAAGCCTAAAAACAATTTCATAATTAAATGCAATACAGCAGCATTTGAATTAACAAAAGCAAAATTGGATGAAATTCTACATAGTAAAACCTTTCAATTAGAATATGTGGTTAATATGGAGACCGTAAAAGACAAAACTAACAATATAGTTGAGATCCGATATAAAATTCTTAACAAACGAAAGGATGGTTCAACAGGCTCCTACTTAAAATTTACTATGAATGTATACAATACAACATCATCACTTTTGATAAACGGCCAAAAAGTAGACATTTTCACTGAGACTATCTTGCCTATTTTAGAGGACTATATTGGTGTAAATCCTAACCAACTGGATGATATAAATACAAAACTAAAACAGTAATTCATGATAAACAACCTAAATCACTAAATAATATGAACAACCATCAAAATGAACATTGCCCAAAATCTTATCTTGGCATAGAAAATAGCAGGATACAAAGTCAGGAACAAAAATATACCTGACCAAGCGAAGAAGCTTCTTTAAATGCTATAGGATGTAAAGGCTGTGATGAATGGTATCACTACAATTGTGTCGGCCTAACAAGAGCTGATATAAATAAGCTTGACCCGAACTTACCATTTATCTGTGTGTCATGTAACGAGAATGATCTCTATGATCCCAATTCTGACAAGACTATACATCCTATATCTGCCAATACAGAAGAAAGTTCTACCCCAATCATAGTGTGCCCAGATCAAAATGACCAAGTATTACAAAATCATTTGTCTCAACCTGCTCCATCTAGTCAGCCTAGTATAACACCTCATCAATCCTCGGACCAACCTACCCCATCAGTATATGAATTGAGTAAGGACACTCCCCTGACCAGACCAAAATCATCGAGTCGCTCAAAAAATAATAAAACAGTTGAAAACAGAACATATACTTTAGAATTAGAAAAGCGAATACGAGAGCAAGAAAAAACAATCAACCTTCTTCAAAAGCGAGAGAAGCTTATAGGGGGTGGCGAAACACAAAATACTTTCACTGATGATCAACAACCATGCCAGTGCGCTAAGCCAACTTATTTCCAACTGTCTCAAACACCTCTAGACTACCAATATCTTAACCTTCAAAGGCAAATTGAAATACAAGCTCTGGAATCTCGATTAAAAGCTGTAGAAACTCAGACAATGCAAAATTTTCAATACAAACTGCAATTACAACCCAGCTGGCCATACAAATACAACAACAAACAATCTACATACTTCAAAGTCAATAAATAATGCCTCCCTACACCATGCCAACGCAAATGTTTTTCCACCGCCATCATTTCAACATGGAATGCAACCACCTCCATACCAGTAAGTCTTCCATCATAGGCAACCATCACCTACCTGGCACGCTCCACCAACAAATTTCGAACCAATTTATCAGCAAAATACTATGGGATACACTTAACCAGTTCCAATGAATCCCTCTCCATTTAGGACATCTAAATTACAGTAAAACCAACTCAAGTGGTACTACTAATAACCATCAGCTAAATAATGCTTATCATCACAGGAATAATTTCTATTCTCGGAGAAAGAATGTAGGACAGAAAGTCACAGGACAAAAAGTCAGACAAAAAATCACGGACAAAAAGTCACAGGACAAAAAGTCACAATTCATTTTTTCTGATTATTTTCTTCAAAGAAAAACAGCTTATTTCTACAAAAATATTTTTGTATTTTTCTTGAACTATTGTATACATACCAACTTTGTAAACAAAATTTATCAAAAATATATCAAAGATAATCAAATAATTGTTAAAAAAACAAAATGTCAAAGTGACTTGGCACTTAAATGGCTTCATGGTGCCAAGAAATATATCTTTTGCATGATTAAAATTAAATAAATCTTGATTTTTCAAGTAAATTGACACAATTCCTAAACTTTAATTTGAATATATGTATTAAAAAGTAAATATTTCAAGATATTTCTATTATATATTCAAAACAACTGTCAACAAATTATATATATTTGTGACTTTTTGTCCTGTGACTTTTTGTCCTACCAAATTTGTGACTTTATGTCCTGTGACTTTTTGTCCTGTTACTTTCTGTCCGTTTACCTCGGAGAAACAATGTCAGGAGTCCGTATACAGATACATCAAGAAACCCGTTAGAGTCAACAATTACACCACAACCATCAAGACTAACAACAACAGAGAGTCCGTGTGGCAACAACCAAAATAATGTGCCGAACGTAAAATATCAGTCAGCACGGATTTTCCAAGCTAAACTGACAAGCACTGATAGTGATAATCAAGCAAAACCTGTTATCAATTCACATGAGGTCAATGAGACATTTAAACAGGGATCAGTTTAGTCAGCATGGGAAGTCCAAGCTAAACTGACTGAGGCCCAAATTAACCATCATACCCAACCATCAACTGGGAGCAAAATACCTAATAATCAAAATGACCACCAAATCAAATCATCAACCAGACATCCGATAACAACCAATGAAATTCAAAGATCAGTTAATGAATTAGAACAGCTTAATGATCCAATACAAGTTCTGCCTCCCAAGAAAGATGTCGCTCATACCGATCCTGCACATCATTTTTTATACCTTCCTCAATCGAAGAAACCACCAAATATAAGCCAGTACCAGTGGACAGGCAAACGGGACTTAGAATAATGACTCTCAACATTGAAGGGATAAAATCAAATTTTAACTATCTCAAGACATTGCTAAAGTCCATAATTTTATTATATGCTTACAAGAACACTGACTTTGGGGATATGAAACAAATTTCTTCGAAAAGCATTTTCCTCTACATACCATTTTTTCACGGTCTGACGACGACAATGATTCAATTCCTAATTTTAAAGCACGCAGAGGACAAGCAGGTACAGCAATCATGTGGCCTTCTTCTCTTAATAAATTTATTCATAAACTTCCAGTCGGTAATTCAAGACTAATGGCTATAAAGATTGAGTTAGAAAACCATACAATATGTCTCATAAATGCATACATGCCAACCTTGGGTCAAAATTCACAAATAGGCTATAGAGAACATCTAGACATAGTGTCACATATAACCGAAAAATATTCTGATCTTACTCATATTCTTTGTGGCGACTTGAACGGAACTCTCAAAACATCAAGGAAAAACCCCCATGATAAACTTTTAAGAGCATTCAAAACTCAAGGCAAATGGATAAATAAAGGCAATCATTTGGATAACGATAATTTTTTCCACCACAATGGGTTATCTTCATCTCAAATTGATTATATACTGAATCAGGATTTGGATATAGTAGATACAATCTTAATATAAAACACTTGTGGAAACAATCTATCAACTCATGTTCCAGTTTTCGGCGTTTTGGCAGCAAACATACAATCTAATAACATTAAAAAAAGTTCAACTTCAGGGAAAAAGTTTAAAACTGAATGGGATAGGGCGGATTTAAATAAGTATCAAGAAAAACTCAAAGAAACTCTTCAAGAAAACCAATCTCCGAATTTAACCTCTACCGAACTGGTTGGAAATTTAATATACTGTCTAAAAAAACAGAAACATTTGCTATACCGTCAACGATCATTAAGCTGAACGGCCCCAAACTGAAGGTCTCAGCCGAAACAAAAATGTTGCTAAACATCAGTAAACAAAAACATAGGATATGGGATATTGGTGGTCGAAAAAGAGGTTTAGATGACTTCTTTACACAAATTTAAGGAAGCTTAATATAATGACAGTGAAATGATCCGGAAGGAAAGAGCTATTGAAAGGGAAATTTTTTATAGTCAATTAGAACAGAAACCCTCATCAAAAACCTTTTTCCAACTTATAAAAAGAAATTTAGGCAACAACAAAAATTCTGTGACTCAAGTCATTCGTCATGAAGAAAAAGACATTACTTGCCCAGATGAACAAAGAGAAGTCCTGGCCAAGTATTATAAAAATTTAGCCACGCCAAAATTTAATGAGGAATATCTCCATATGTGCCAGCTTCGCTGTAATATAATTAAGGAACTTTCAGAAAATAATATCGAAAGTAAAATCAATTTTACAGAGAAAGAAATTATTCAATCTATTGAAAATCTTAACCCAGGAAAAGCTGGAGATGAATATGGCCTTTTTGCAGAGCATTTAAAATTGGCTGATAAAGTAATCATCCCATATATACAAAAAAAACAGAACATTTTAAATCTGGCATAATAACACCAGTTTGTAAAAAAGAAAAAGACGGCAAAATAATGGATAGCTATCGTGGTATAACGGTTTCCTCTGTTCTAGGAAAACTATTTGAACATGCACTTCTGGAAAAAAATATAGATCCAATCTCGAATGTATGTTCTCAACAATTTGGTTTTACCTCTGGTCTCTTCCCCACCATGGCTGCTCTGCTGATATCTGAGGCACATATGAATGCAAAAAAGATGAAGGAAATTCTCTTCTTGACAGCATTGGATACTCAAAAAGCTTTCGACGTAGTCAACCACAGCATCCTTCTTGATAAACTCTTTCCAAAAGACATTCCTCCTGAAATTTGGGAAACTATATACGAAATGTACAATGACCTTACTTCAAGGGTTAATTGGAAAGGCCAACATAGCAATAGCTTTCCAGTCCAACAGGGAGTCCGTCAAGGTGGTATCCTGTCCACGCATCTCTATAAAATTTATATTGAAGACCTTTTAAGACAGCTAGAAGATTCAAATATTGGTTTATATCTAGGCACAAATTATGCAGGATGTCCTACGTTCGCAGACGATATCCTACTCTTATCTAACTCGGATGAAGAAATGCAAATCATGCTCCATGTAGTAGACTCATATTCGAAAGAACATCAATATAATATCCACCCTGAAAAGAGCGTTCTCATTAAACAAAATGAAAATTCCACAAACTCTAGGATATCATCCATATGCTCCTGGTCTCTTCGGGATAAGTCCGTTTCAGAGACAGATAAGGCCTCACATCTAGGTATTATAAGATCATAAAAAAATGAAAATATAATAAATGTGAAATACTGCATTAGTTTAGCCCGAAGAACATCCTATTCACTTATGTCAACAGGTGTACATGGCACAAATGGCTTGAATCCAAGGATTTCCTATAGTATTAATAGAATCTACAAATTACCCCGTCTGCTCTACTGTCTAGAAGTCTTACCTCTCACGAACAGCCAAATCAACGACTTGGGTGACTTCCATTTATCATTCTTAAAAAATATCCAGGCTCTACCAACAAGAACAGCTTCGGCTGCAGTATTCTCACTATTGGGTGCCCTCCCTATAGAGGCCGAGCTTCACAAAAGACAATTAAGCCTGCTGCATTCAATCCTAGCGTCTGAAAATCAAAATCTTAGGGATATCTTGTTGCGTCAGTACCGACTAGAAATTTGCAACGTTTCTGCACAGAACAGAAAATATCCTGCTTCAATATAGCCTACCAAGCATTGATGAGCTTCTAATATTTCTTCCAACAAAAATAAATTGAAACAATCCGTCAGACATGCTATTAATACATTTTGGAGTAATACATTTAGATTTTTAAGTAGAGAAAAATCACTGGAAAACAGCAACAGAAATTCCGGGGGATACACAGAAAGCCATAACAAAAGCTAGAATACTAACTGGAACATACCTTTTACAAGCAACCAAAGCTAAATTTAATATAGGAAGTACAGACCCAATTTGTCCGCTTTGCAAACTCGAGGAAGAAAACCTTCTACATTTCCTAACTAGATGTCCATCTCTTGAAGGGGTCCGTAGGACTTTTTATGCCCCATTAAAACAGGCTGTTATAAATAAAGTTGGGATCGTTCAGTGGAAAACAAATTTTCAAAATAGGGAAACATTAAGCCAATTAATCGTTGACTGCAGAAAACTAGTGGGTTCTATACTTCCAAACGACAACAATTGTTTTGAATATGGTTGACTCAATTTCTAAGAATCTGCGTGATAAATTACATCAACAGGGGTTGACTCAGATCAATTCTCTATCATAATATAAACATCCATTAATCATCATATGGAATTAGCTTTCTTTCAATCCTTTTCAGAGCATAAAATAATGGCGTACATAGAGATTAGTTAGAAGTGAGAAGTACATGGAGGACAGTTGAGTTATAGATGTACTTAGGAATACGTTGTTGTTTACAATAAATAAAGGCAACAGTAGTATACCGCTGTTCAAAACTCATAAATCCATGGACAAAAAACAAAATCGGGGTAACAAACTAAAACCGAGGGAAACGCATTAAATATAAGAGGAGAACAACGACATAACACATAGACAAAATCCCACGATAATAACAAATATAACATATGTATATAACATCAAAACCAAATACATGAATTTGGGATAGACAAGTACCGTGACACGTCTTATCGCAATGTGAATTTACACTCAAAAATAAGAGAAAACAAACGACACAACGTTAAAATGTAATACACACAGAAACGAACTATAATATAACAATGGCCATATTCCTGACCTTGTACAGGGCATTTTTAAAGGAAAAAAATGGTGGGTTGAACCTGGTTTTGTGGTATGCCAAACCTCGCACTTTTATGGCCATGTGAAATATAACATCAAAATGACAACACAGGACTACAAAATAAATAAATTGGAGAACACAATTGACAGAGAATCACAAAAACAACAGCCAACAAAAGGCAACAAGTTCAAAATTTTGATACACCAGAAGTGTATGTTGTCCACACAAGACCTACGTGTGACGCCCAGATACAAAAGTTTGAAAGCCGAAACGAGTACGAAGTTGAACAGCATCGAGGACCAAAAGATCAAAAAGGTTGTGCCAAAAACGGCAAGGGTTTTCTGTTAGTTACCAGAAAATCCCTATAATTAAGAATAATTTATACTTTTGCAAACAGTAAATGTTATAAAATGAATATTCAAAAGATATACGTTATATACAGACAATTGCTGTATCAAAGTGGTAGCTGATGTTCTGAATATAGAGACATGCAGATATGTCAGACCACGGTTTTACTAATGTCATAAAGTGAATCAGTGTCATTTTAGATTTTAGACTATTTTTAACGAAGTATCAAAGTGAAAAACTTTTAATACCGTCCGTGTAATATAAGCCCATCGTCTTTTTAATATATGCAATTGCGTTTTTTACTGTGAATTAACAAAGTGATATTAGCTATTTAAGTCCGTGTAATATAAGCCCACTGTGATAATCACGAAATTGATGTGCTCCTAACCAAAGGAGGAAGTTACTGAAAGAAGAAGATACCCAAAAAAAAAATGGAAAACAATAAAACATATTGGAAAATTTAGGATTGTTATGCCTACAATATTCTTAATTTGAACATGAAATGTGATAAGTATATTTATAAACATAAACAATCCCATAATGGCAAAGTGAATTATCCTAGTTTTGAAACTTAGCCTTTTTAGAAAGATCTAAGCAGGTATTGAGTACGGGGATGAAGCATACAGTTTATACCTAAACAAAACGCGAACCTGATGGAGCGTATGGCAACTGATGTTATTAGCAAATCACATTAAAACTATGGATTCATACCATTACATTCATATACTTATACATTATTGTTTTCTCAATTTTTGAACTGTTATTTGTTTAAAATTAATTGTAATATATATACAAAAACGTCTATCAATAAATAGCATCGTCCTCCGCTGTAGTGTATAACCGCAGGACATGCATTGATAGACGGGAAAAGAGGAAGAGCCGTGTCTTAGCATTGTAATTTATAAGCTTGACATATGTTTTTGTTGTTATCTTCATGAAGTCTGTGTAAAATATGAGTGATAAATGCTGTAGAACTAGTAAATAAGCTTTTATAATTTTTTTATTTTTTTTTTTTGGCTAAGTATTTAGTAGTCCAAATAATTATGACGTCTGGCAAGGCTCTTTTAAGTTTTTTTCTGGGACTCCTTCCTACGACGTCATAACGCTGAAGCCATTTTTACGTCTGGAGTTTGAGAGCAAATTTTGGGGGAAACTTTGACACCTAATTTTGACATGAAATTTTCATTGCCGGTTAGAAATTTTTACGTAGTTACAAATTCCTACCTTTTTTGTGCTTATTGATGTAAAATATATCCAGAAATGTCCAAAAGAAAAGATAAAATAAGCTACGATTCCATTTGAGGTGGGGAATTATCTATTTTGTTTCAAAATGTTTTCCCACAATTAGCAAAGAAATGTCACTTCCGGTGAATATTGAATTTTAAAATCGGTAAAATTTGACAGACCAGAATTTCCGGATAATGTTAATCGAACATTCCGGAAATTCGGATCCATTACATTTTACCGTTTTTAAAAGCAGATGCAGATCTATATTCTATGTCATTTTATAAAATGTTAAGTGCAGTTCAGAGGTCATCTAAAGAACTAAGAAAGATTTTCAATCTACATAAATATTATTCATTTGTATTCATAACAATAGACATAGGCAAAGAACGAACAGCTTTTGTCTGAAAACAATCAACTGAGAACGTTTAAGGTTTTTATCATGGTTGATATAAGAACATATTATATTAGTGGGAGATATTATAATTGTGCAAATAGTGATAGAAGCATGAAATTTGGTATATGGGTGGACAAAATGATTATTAAAAAAAGTCAGCTGCTGGCCATAAAAAATTCTCATTTTTCCAAGATGGCCACCGCTCATTTTGCAAATGGCGTCATATCCAATTGTTTACATTTCGTAAATCATTTGAAAGCTGTGTAATATGTATAATCCAATGTCTGTTTTGATATAACTAAAAGTACAGTTCCTAAAGTACGAAAAAACAATACCTACATGAAGAAAAAGAGTGACTTCCAGTCCCAAAATGGCGGCAAAATGTGGAAAATGTCAATTTTATCATTTCTATCAACTTAACAAGATATACTTCTGACTTTTTTAGTTCAAATGCATATATAGTTTGTTTAGAAAGAAAGCTTATCTTATAATTATCTGACAGTTATCAATACACAAACATGTACACGGAAGGCCTGGACGGTAGCACTAACAGTTACCAAAACAGCTGAATTTCTGGCATCCTCATTTAAAACAATCATGACACGAGGATCAGTGGCGAGCAAAGAAGTCCATGTTGGTTTCCATTTAAGATACTTAATTTTCATTGATATTTTGTTTTGTTTACCTACTGATTCTCCATTTTTCATATCTTGAAGGGCATTTTATCAAAATAAATACAAATAAATTGCGGTCTGAGAATGGTTAAAAGTCAGGGAAAGAGGAGTTTTAGTAAAGAATTTAACTTTAAGAAGTTTGAAGCATATGAATGTTAAAAAACGTTTCAAAAATATAGTGATGCAAATGAACTGTTCATTCTAGGATATGATTCTTTACGAATATTCATAATAAAAGTAGCACAATTGTTGCTGTTAAAAGGAGCTCCTATTGTAATCGTATTGTCTGTATTTATAGCCTTGCAACCTTTAACTCGTTTAGCCAAAGGGGCCATCTTGATTGGTTGGCCCGGTCATCGAAAACAATTTTATACAAAAAGATGATTGTAGTTAAGTGTGGTCCAGTAGTTTCAGAGGAGAACATTTTTTTTTATTTAACGGAAAACAGGCTACGACGACAGATGACGACGACGATGGACGACAGACGCCAAGTGAGCTAAAAATGATAACATCTGGAAGAAGTAACGCAGTCCACCGGTATCTAAAAAGGCTAGTGATGATGCAAACTATGTCATCAAAAGAAGAACAATTGACTCAGCAATTATACAAAAAAAGCAAAGAGGATTCACGAAAATATTGTATAACTAACTTAAGCACAACGTGTTGTTCAATGTTTTCCTTGTCAAATAAATATCTTAATAAACCGACATTATTCTTTTTGTCAGCCTTCAAAGTGTATTGACTTGTATCTAACAAAACAATTAATACTTTTACATCATTTCACGAAAAGATATTACCTTATATGCAATAGAAATATTACTCGTATGCTTTCTGTATGCTAGCAAGACAAAAAATAATGATTCATAGTAAGTTGTAATAATTACCGTATCTGCCTGGCTCTTTAGCTAAAAAAGCAAGAGGAAGTAAAGATACAATTAATATTAATATTTGATTAAAAGAGTGCAAACGCGGAAACATGCAACCTTATTTAATAACCATAGATATAATTGATAGTCCTTAAGATGAAGATTTACTTCTACATGTACAACTTAAACATTAACTTAACATGACCCAAAAAGGTCAGGGTCAGATAAACTAAACGAAAAATACATGTACACCTTAAAAATCATTCAATACACTTAATACAGTTTAGCTACTGCTTAAAGAGCGAGAAAAACAGACCAAAGACACAAAAACTTTACACCAAGTAATGAACCGTGAAAAAGAGGTCAATGTCAAATCCTGTGAGAATCACATGTGCATAATAAAATATTTCCATACACCAAATATAGTTATTGATATGATATTGCATATAGTTTTATAAAAAAAGACAAAAACAGAACAATTAAACTATGGTCACTGAACCATGAACATACATAAAATCAAGGTCAGATTACACCTGCCAGCTAGACATGTACACCTTATAAGCATTTTATACAACACATATACTCGACATTTTGCTTATAAAATTAGCGATATTGACTTGACCACCAAATGTAATAAAATGGCTCGAGGTTAGGTGAAAACTGTCTGACCGTTATGATGACTTTGCAAGGTACGCACATGTCCAAATGTAGTTATCCTATTTCTCATAATGAGAAAGAAATCAGCATTTCAAAAATCTTGTTGAAACTTTTTTTCCAAGTAGTCACTGAATCAATAAAGTGAGGAAAATGACAAAAGGACATGTGACAGATGGAAACTTCGTATCATAAGACATTTATATACAAAGTATGAAGCATCCAGGTATTCTACCATCTAAAATATCAAGCTTTTAAAAAATTAACAAACGCCGCCGCCGCCGCCACTGGATCACTGTCCCTATTTCGAGCTTTCTGCGACAAAAGTCGCAAGCTCAACAATAAGTGTAAACCTTCTTTAATTAGAAACTATAAATTCAAATGCCAGCTTCCTCTAAAATTTTGTTCTATTTATCAATCCTTAGTTCTGCCTGTTTTATCATCATGACATGTAGATGCATAAGTTTTCTCAGTTTGAATTCCCTTGTTCATTTGACCAACAAAAAAACTTAACTAAACCATAAATCAGATGTTCCATAATATTCTTTACCACAAATAACAAGCTCTGTGGATTTTCAAATAGAAAATGACTATTTATTTGACGCTGTCTTTCAATTTTAAAGTTTTCAACTTTTTCTCGAAACCCTGTGTTGGTTATCTCTTTAAGATTATCCTCTATGTTTAAAAGCAAAATTTATTTATCTGGCAAGACATATGAAGAAAAAAAAAAGATATTTGTCTATACTATGTATATTTTAACAAACAAAGGATCCTTAAAAGAGGGACGAAAGATACCAGAGGGACAACCAAACTCATAAATCGAAAATAAACTGACAACGCCATGGCTAAAAATGAAAAGGACAAACAGACAAACAAAAGTCCACAAGACACAACATAGAAAACTAAAGAAAAAACAACACGAGCCCCACCACAAAACTAGGGATGATCTCAGGTGTTCCGGAAGGGTAAACAGATCCTGCTCCACATGTGGCACCCGTCGTGTTGTTTATGAGATAACAAATCCGATAAATAGTCTAATTCGGTAGGTCACATTCATGAAAAGGAAGGGGATTGTAGTTACGACGTAAGGAAAATATCCAATATCATTTTGAAAACGGTAAATCCATAACGGTCGACCAACTCGTGATGGCGTCCGTACAATTTACAAAGAGATGATTTCAACAGCACTATTTGGAATTCTTGATTTAATAGCTTCCTTCTGAGCAACAACTCTCTACCAAGAAAGCATGATAGGAAATGCAAGCACGGGAATATCGTATCAATTGGGAGATATATACACCGTATGCAGGTGCTGCTGGGATGTTGCTACTTAGAAATGGAAAGTTCACAATTGGAAAGCTGAAATCATCTCTTTTGTCGTAAAGTTTTGTTTTCAATTGACACTCATTGTCAATTTCTAGATGTGAGTCCAGTTATGAGGCCGACTTAACTGTATCTGTTGTATCCTTTATCTCTAATTCAATGGGATAGATACATTCGACATAGTCATCAAATTTTTAATTATTTATTGAAAGAACATCATCTTTATAGCGGAAAGTTGAGTTTTATGATATTGCTAACTTTTTGTCTTTCTTCCTAAGAAGTTCCTGTATAAAGTCGGCCTAATAATAATAAAGAAACAAGTCGGCAAGAAGAGGGGCACAATTCGTTCCAATTGGAATGCCGATAGTCTGTCGAAAAACACGTCCTTCGAACGTAAAAAATATATCGTCAATCAAGAAATCAAGCATCTTGATAATGTCAGTTTTGGAGAATTTTTAGTTTGAATAAACTATTGATAATTCCTGAAATCATATTAGGGAATGTTTAGAATATTTATTAAAATGTTCAGTGATAATGTAAAATCACTGGTCATTTTCACGGATTACATATCATTACAAATGATTTTAGTCTGATACATATTCCCCGAAAAATCAGGGATTCTTTATAATCCCTGATTATACAAATACACTGTAACATATCATATATATTGACAGACAATTTTAATTGTTAGTTAAATATTTTTGGAATTAAATTACATGATGTTTTTAAAATATCTCTTTAAATGGATATAACAGTTTGCTTTAGTTGTTCAGTTTTATGAATGACATTTCATTTTTCTTTTGCGACATTGACAGGATGAATATAGCTAGGGTATCTAAATAGCCTGTGTCGCACACCTTGGTCTATGGACATATCAAACATGAAGCACACTCTCAAACTTTGTAAACGAGAATAGATTCATGACATTGATCTCTATTTTGTTGATCTTAGTCTGTTTAGTTTCTTTGAATAATAAATAGATCTTGCCTTGTTTATAACTTTTGTCATTTCAAGTGTTTATTTGTCTTTGAAATTATATGAGGCATAACAGAACAGAAATATTTTTTCAAAATATCATAGTTTTCATGATAATAGGCAGAAATGAAAAAAAAAACATTTTTTTGTCATTTATGGACCATGAATCCTATAAGAATTTGTCGAACAGCTTTGGCATTTATTGACAATTAGTAGAGTTCATTATTCTGAAAACATTTGATTTGTTCAGATTTTCATAATTTATAAAGGTTAAAGAAAATAATAGACAAAACTTGTATTTTACCCCTACATTCTATTTTTGGCTTTGTCAGCCATGTTAGTTGGAAGGCGGGGTCATCTGACACATTTTGTTAACTAGATACTTCAATGATGGTTGTGGCAAAATTGGTTAAACTTGTCTCAGTAGTATCAGAGGAGAAGATTTTTGTAAAAGATTTCAAAAATTTACAAACAAAAAACTAGTTTTACGAAAAATAGTGAAAAAATGACTCTAAAGAACTATTATTCCTAGAGGGATCAATTGACCAATTATGCTATTTGTCTTATTTGTACATTTTACTTTGCTGAACAATTTTGGTGTGTACAGTTTATCTCTATCTTTTATAATATTCAACATAATAACCAAACACTGGAACGTTTGCTTAAAATCACCAATGCCTTGACAGTAACCCAAGAACTTGTCTGATGCGTTTGAACATCTCATAGCAGACATATAATGGTTTGGTATTCATGTTTATTCATGTCAGATCTCCTCTACATACTTAAAAGAGGGACGAAAGATACCAAAGGGACAGTCAAACTCATAAATCTAAAACAAACTGACAACGCCATTAAATCTCACAGCTATAAGCCAAAACCTGCATTTTGCGTAAAACTTAACGGACGACGCATGACGGACGCCAAGTGTTGAGAAAGCTCCTTTTACCATTTTTGCTTGAGCAAAAGTTGACGTCACTTTGGTGTAATATGGCGTCATTGCCTGAAATTTTCAAGTCTCACGCCCTATTGCAGATAAAAAAAAACTACAATAAGCAGTAGAACCAAGGAGAAAATATACACATTTCCGTGACAGAGGTGAGATCATCTAATATGATAATCATAATAGAACTGAATTGCTAAAATAAGGAAGGAATTATATATATCCCAATTACTTAAGTTACGCATTTTTTCAAAATAGTGCTTTTACCGCTTTGCTGGAGAAAACAATGGTGGTGAAGATTTTCATTTTTATTCATTTGAAATTAAGATAAAGCAAAGCGATAACAGTACTATTTTGAAAATATACAACACAATTAAAAACAAATGAATAATACTTTTGTCAAATTCTTTATTTATGAATCTTACTAGATCTCAGAAAAGTCTAATACTAGAAGATAATATTAAAGCTCTTCACAAGGACAATCTCTGCTGGAGCCTACGGCCTTTATTCAAAGCATAGTGTATGCTAATAAAGCCCTACTCTGACACAAAATATTTCTTGTTATGTCCTAAAACTAACCAAAAATGTGCAGAAATGAAACTTTTGGTGAAAGAAAAAATATAAGTCCCATAAATTACATCTGGTGAAAACGGGGGCTCAATATTCCTTTACTCTTCACTTCCTTTGATATGTTAATTAACTCATTTAACAAATGGACAGTCTTTAAATTAGTAGAAAAAAAAAAACAGGACAAATCAACCAAAACAATCTTGAAATTGAAAGTGTATGTTCCTGTTGACCAAAATGAACATTTCAAGTATTTTCTATTTAAGTAATACATTAAAGTCAGTTTAAGTTGTCCTGTGAATTTTGTTATGCAAGTGTTTCTTAAACTAACCAACAAATTTGCAGAAATGAAACTTTTAGAGAAAGAAAAATATAGTAAGACCATTTTGAGCCAAAATTTACTTGTCTATGAATTTGCATTACAAGTGAGGATTAATCCGCTCTATAGTGTAGCGAGTTAAAATTACCAGGAGTTATTTCGGTATAACCTGTGTTCCCAAGTTCAGATGTTACTTGTAAGACTTTACAGATTGGTTGAAAATTGTCATGTAGAAAGGTGTACAATTTACCAGGATATACCAGGTTTTTAAGAAGAAAAATTAGGTCTAAATATTTAAAAAGCTGTGAAAACCGAAATTTTGGTTGAACAGATAAAGACTTTTTATACGTGGTCTGACACCTTAAGGATCTGAGCACTACCTACCTGTGTTTTTTTTTTTTTTGTATACATATATATGATCTACTATAAGGTTATATAATTTGTTTGCTTTATCGTTTTTTTTTTTTCTTGTTTGTTCGTATAACTACATGTACGTTGTAATAATAAATTGTGATTGTATCAGTTTTTTACAAATGAAAGTTGCTTACACATATTACATTATAATGTAAATTAGTATTTAACAGAAAATCTTACCGCCTACTGTCGTCTTATCTGTAATGACAAAGGGTTGGATTAATGGGGAATATTCAGTTATACATACTGTATAATTAAAGTAGTAAAAACAATTGTTTCAGTTGAAGTCATTCCGTTTATTTTGTTTATTTTAGCTAATTCTATATTGTGTATTTTGAGTTGTTCAGCTAAATGTGTAGTTTCCTGTTACAGATTAATATGCCATTGTTTGTATTTTTTTTTCCTTTTTGGATAGTATTTAGTTCATTGTTTCCTTTGTATTTTGTTATCGTTGTTGACGTTATACTACAGGATCAAAGCATTTAATAAAGAATGGACCATATTATACTTGTAAGCCTACCAGTAATGCTTAATAGGACAGACATGAGTTGTTGAAGTTTGATTCTCGAACGGACAATTATATAGGAACAAAGGGTGCTTCTATGACAAAGTTGATAGTGGATTTATATTAATTTAGTAAAAGCTATAATGTTCAAAATATAAATATTGGTGCTACAGCGTTATACTAGGTCAGAATTGTAAGTTGTGTCTATAAAAGGTCAAAAAGGTTAATTAAGAACTAAAGGGTAAAACCTTCACACTACGTCATACGTGTTGCATAGTACCAATGAACATCCTGGATTATGTATTATGTCCAAATGAATCTGTTTAAAATGTAACACCAATGAATAAGTACTGAAAGATGATACATGACTGTAACTATTTGTGAACCGATATGATTTAACTAGGTTATTATACTTTAACGTTTAATTTGGGTTTTTTTTACTTTGCATTTCTGACAAAATCTTACATATCAACTTATCTATCTGATAATATTGAGCACTCAAAATGACCTCAAAATCATCTATATATTTCAGTTTGCTGTGTATGAGTTGATTTTGTGTCATAGATGGATACCCTCTTTTCAATTAAATAAAGGCAACAGTAGTATATATGCGTAACCATCTCCTAATATACACACATCCCTAAAGTTATACTTATTTTAAAGAGTCAACGGAAAATAAAATATCGCGAGAAAATATCAGTGATGTATTGATAACTGTCGATTTGTACTCAAATGAAACAAACAATTCACACCAAATCATATAGAAAAATTGTTTGGCTATTGATGCCAAGAAGAATGATGAAAATTTTCTATAAATAACAAATTAGAAGTTTAGCTAGCTATCAAATCAGATTAAATCCTCATTTAAAAAAAAAGAAATGTCTCTACCAAGTCAGGAATATGCTAGTTGTTCTCCAGTAGTTTGATATGTTTGAGCTTTGAATTTTTATTAATGATCGGTATATTTGTTATTCAACTTATTTGTACAATGTTGTATGTTCCATCATTCCAAAATATAGATATTATTTTGTTTTTGCTTTTGTATTCAATAAAAGTTTACCTATTCACTTTTTTTAAGCTTGAAAAAATAAAATAATCAAAGTTTCGTGGGACCTTGATTGTTTTTATATATATATATACCAAACCTGCCAACAAATATTTCAAAACATACATTTGTTAAAAATTTAATGCTTTATCTGTACCAATGAAATTCAAAACTAAAAAGAATCTAACCATAATTTGTCTACAGATTTTTTTTTATATTTTAACTGCAATACTTACCTGTTCTCAGGGTCTCTATATCTGCAAAGTAAAAAAGGCTGATAAGAATGAAATATGCGAATATTTTTTGGAGAAAGAATAAGGGTATTGTTCGGTATTCATCTGCTGTTTTCGCGGTCTCAATTCTGTAGTTGTAGGTAAAGTGACATGATTTCTAACTTTATGTGCTATTTCTGATAGTGCTATTACATTGCAGGGTAATGCGTAGGGATCGAGACGATAACTCTGCCGATGCACCTGGTAGCTACATGTATACAGTTTATTCGATTCATCCAGTTTTGGTTGATACCTCAAATATTCTCCTCTTCTGCGATTTACTAGATTTGATCATCAGTTGACTCTTGCCGCCATAATTTATCCCAATTACAAGTGTTTGCTTTCCATCAACCTTACACAAATACCATAACATAAAATTTAGTTAAACAAATTAACACAAAAATCAGTCTTTACATTCTTATAAGTTTTATACAGTTACAATTGAGAGTTATCCGATATACTTACTGCTTTTTTGTGTCTCAAAAGTTTTTTCTAGTGCTGAAAAAATATTGAAATCCTTAACATTTTTTTAGATGACAATAAATAAAACATACCAAACAAACGTTAAAAGATTCAGAATAAACGTTTAAATACATACAACAACAAAAAATAAGTCGATACCTAAAATAAAAATGAGACTTTCGTCGAAAAAAACAAAGACCACTTTCTACTTCTCCGGAGGGCAATGAGAACTGTCATCAAATTATTGTTATCAAGAAAGCTAAAACTAAATTGGAAACATTGTTTTGCACAGCATCTGAACAGAAAAATTCAGAATTCGAATTATCTGATAGCTTGAGTCTTAATAAAACGCATGGTTGTAATACATTTAAACAAACATAATGTTTTCTGAAAATATGTTATATATGTCAAAATAATAAAATATCGATATTCTTTTCTCATGTCTCTAGATACATTAAAATGAATGTTTTCTCAGATGCTTGTGTTTACGGCTCTACATATACAATTTGATGTGGAGACTTTTATGTTTTGGAGTTTAGTGTAACGTCTAGTTTCGGTAAACTAGCATACTTTATTGTGTAAGGGGCCACCTGAATCCTGCCTCCGGATGCGAGATGTTCTCGCTTTGTTGAAGACCAATTGATGGCCTTGTGCTGTGTTCTGCTTTTTGTCTGGTTGTTTTCTCTTTGACACATTCCGCGTTCTCTTAAAGAACTAATTTAAGCAAGTTTTAAAATTCTAGTCAGTTTTACAATATTACCATTGAAATTCAATTGTAAAAAATACCTACGCTTTTTTTTTCTTATCAACTGCATACCTGAACAAATAAAATTACAATAAATAGTGGACAAAAAACAAATAAAGATAGAAATATTGAATAACATATTAATAAACCAATCATTTTCTAAATTCACATCTTTTAGAATAATTCGCTCATATTTGATGAAAACTATCGAACGAACTATAATGAAGTCGACATCAACCTTTGCATACACATTTAACATTACACAATAGAGAAAAAAAGAAACGGAACAAAACATATGTATACAGGCAAGAAACATAAACAATAATTTAGGCCATTGTTATATTATAGTTCGTGTCTGTGTGTATTACATTATAACGTTGTGTCGTTTGTTTTCTCTTATTTTTGAGTGTAAATTCACATTGCGATAAGACGTGTCACGGTACTTGTCTATCCCAAATTCATGTATTTGGTTTTGATGTTATATATATATGTTATATTTGTTATTCTCGTGGGATTTTGTCTATGTGTGTTACATTTAGTGTTATGTCGTTGTTCTCCTCTTACATTTAATGCGTTTCCCTCGGTTTTAGTTTGTTACCCCGATTTTGTTTTGTGTCCATGGATTTATGAGTTTTGAACAGCGGTATACTACTGTTGCCTTTATTAGGTACAGGTCCTTTTACTTTTTGAGCAAATTCGTCAGAGTTTTCGAATCCATAGTTGTGAACTTTTTGTCATGGTCTGCAAAATATGTATTATAATGTAAGGCAATTGTTCCTTCCTTATTGTTATACTGCGGTGTTCTTTCAAGGGTTGAGGCAAGCTTGCATTTGCAGTTTTGATAAATCCTATACAAAAAAGACCTATCGGAATTTTGCACATCTTGATCATTGTATTGTATAATTATAATAATGAAAATAACATTTATTCCGGTAAAGGCAATATATACAAATACATAATAAAACCTTAAAATATATAAATGGTTGTAACATAGATACCATGAATGCCTTAATGGAAGGATGAACCATGAAGGCAAACATGTTTTTTTTTCCAATGGAGGTCCTTATAGTCTTGATAATGCATTAACTGTATGCAAAAGTATAAAGTATTCTAAATAAAAGGGATGTTCTGGTACCTAACAGAAAACCCTGGACGTTTTTGCCACAGCTTTTTTGAATTGTTGGTCCTCGATGCTGTTCAACTTTGTACTTGTTTCGGCTTTCAAACTTTTGTATCTGGGCGTCACTAGTAAGTCATATGTGGACAAAATGTACTTCTGACGTATTAAAATTTTAAACTTGTTGCCTTTTGTTAGCTTTTATTCGTGTGTTTCTCTGTCAATTGTGTCCTCCTATTTATTTATATTGTAGTCCTGTAATGTTGTGTTGTCATTGTAATGTTATATTTCACATGGCCATAAAAGAGGGAGGTTTGGCATGCCACAAAACAAGGTTCAACCCACCATTTCATCCTTTAAAAATGTCCTGTACCAAGTCAGGAATATGGCCATTGTTATATTATAGTTCGTTTCTGTGTGTGTTACATTCTAACGTTGTGTTTCCGTTGTGTCGTTTGTTTTCTCTTATTTTTGAGTGTGAATTCACATTACTATAGGACGTGTCACGGTACTTGTCTATCCCAAATTCATGTATTTTGTTTTTATGTTATATTTGTTATTCTCATAACATTTTGTCTAGTGCATGGTCCGTTTCTGTGTGTGTTGCATTTTTGGGTTGTGTCGTTGTTCTCCTCTTGTATTTGATGCGTTTCCCTCGGTTTTGGTTTGTTGCCCATGGAACACAGCTTCAAATATTCGTGGAAAAATAAACTAATAAAATATAGTATCTGAATCTGATATTGACCTGAGGGTACTCATTAGATTTTTTTTTTTCGCATTTAAATTTTACATTTTTAATTTTCATTTCATATATTTTATACGCATTGCAGTTTTTGAAACCACTAACACAGACAGAAGAAGATTCTACACCTTTGAATTTGGAACATAAAAATTGTAATCAGCAGTTCTAGTATTCCTATTCGTGGAAGTTTTTAAAATTTATTTTTTGAAACATTCTGGACATTTGTGGAGAAAAATATTTAATACAACTAAAAATGAAAATGGGAAATGTGTCGATGAGACAACAACCAAATCAAGGAGTAGACAATAGCAAAAGGTCACCAATGAGTCCCCAATGCAGCGAAAACTCCCGCACCCCAGAGATGTACTTCAACTGACCCCTAAACAAAAATTAAAACTAGTTCATTGATAATGAACGTCATACTTAACTCCAAAATATAAACAAGAAACTAATACTAAAAATCAATAAGACTATCAAAGGCCAGATGCTCATGATACATGATACAGACGAAGTATATTCACTCTGTTACAAACATTAAAAAAATCTTAATTTTTTCAATTCGTTGACAGTGATTCGTTTTCTCTGTGGAAGATATAGTTTAAACCGTATAACTTTATTTTGAAAATACATAATCAATATGGCATTGTATTATAATGCAATACACATTGTTTTTCCTAGATTGTTGAGACAAACAATCTATATAAAAAGTCAGTCATTGATTAGCCCTCTTTATAATATTATCAACAACTAGTTCACCAGATAAACATTTTCCAAAATGATACCTAGATATTTCACATTTGATTTAATCTCAATTGTAATAGGTTACTTTCAATAAAAAAAAATACCTTCATTAACATTCTGAAGTTTTTCTTGGGGCCAAATGAGATGCTTCCAGTCTTACCAAAATGTGAAGACAATTGATTATCAACAAGTCAATCTTAAAATAATTTAAACATAAGTAATAGCCTTCTAAAAATATTATTGGATCGGCATGTGAAAAAAGAATAGCCATATCATCAGCATATAATAAAACTTAACAATCAGTATCAATAATAACTTGTAAATCCTTCAATTATTTTAAAGATAAAAGCAACCCCAAAATAATACCTCGGCTACACCGCGTGTTACATCAAACACTTTAGAGTTTGTTTTGTTAATTATTATTAACAATCCGTTGTCTTATTTTTCTGTTTGTCAAATACGAATAAAACCATTCTACAGATCTAACTTCTATTACATTAAGCTTATCACATAACATACCATTTGATCAAATGCAATCAATAATGCACTTAAATACTTACTCATTTTCATCATATCTGCAAAATCAATGAGAAATGTTCAACTAATGAAATAAATACGCAAATTCAAAATAGTTAGTCCTATTTACTTTGTAATATGAAAAACAAAAAATGATACTGAATGAGGCCGTTCATCTTTCAAAATAGCATACAATCCTATATTACTTTCTGTAAGTGACAATTAACGACACCTATCGAAAAATTACAAGTTAGAATAAACATGCAATCAAATGAACAAACCCATCCAACAGGACTAAGACCTTTGTACACAAACAAATCAAGAACACTACTAACTTAAATAGTAAATACAAGCAAGTTCATCTTATAAATACATAGATCTCCATAGTGAAAGAGGGTCTTAAGAAATACTGTGAAACTATTTACTCGCGTAGTGGTATTAACCATATGTGGATTTTTAAAAATTATAAAGAACTTCTAGAAAATTTTAAATCTCGGTCTCATTCTGAAATTAGTTCTATCAAAACTTTTGATTTTTCAACCCTGTATACCATCATTCCCCATGTGAAATTTAAAAATCGCCTAAGAGAAATAATCCACAATGCCTTTCAACATAAAAATGGTATCATACGCTATAAATTTATTACTTTGGGATTTCATAAGGCATATTTCGTTAATAGTGACAAACAAAAAGATAACACATGCTACACAGAAGAACAAGTGGTCAGTATGCTGGAGTTTCTTATCGACAACATATTTGTTGAGTTTGGAGGTAGACTTTTCCAAATAATTGTCGGCATTCCTATGGGAACACACTGTGCGCCTCTTCTTGCCGACCTCTTCTTATTTTCATATGAATCGGAGTTCCTCCAGACACTTGTCAAAAATCAAGAGGATCAAAGAAGCCAGATTATTTAATTTCAGTTTCAGATATATTGAGGATGTTTTTTACATAAACAATCCGAACTTTTCTGATTGGGTTCCATTAATATATCCCCCAGAACTAGAAATTAAAGAAAAAACAGACACGGTTTCCTCCGCCTCATTTGTAGAATTATATCTCGAATTTGACTTACACAGTCATCTCAGTACCAGATCTATGACAAACGAGACGATTTTAATTTTGAAATTATAAATCCCCCCCCCCACCTTAGTAGCAATATACCAACTTCACCTGCATATGGCATATATATTTCCCAACTTTTTCGATATTCATGAGCTTGCAGCTCCTACTAAGACTTTGTAAAACGTCATCAGTGTCTGAGTAGGAAGTTGATTGAACAAGGGGTATGTCAAAGAATATCTCGTCCTTTTTCTAAAAAAAAGTTCATCGGAAGGTACCAAGACCTTGTTGATAAATATTCCACATCAACTTCACAAATAATACATGATGTTCTTGATGTATAGATTTTGCGTACTGATGTTGTTTATCATCTTAACAACGTGTTTTATTGTTCTTTCATTTGTCTTTGTTCTATTATTAATATTATTTCTACTGTTGGATTGTTTTGTGTGATTTCCGTTTAACGTTGCTCGGTACTTATACATCCCGTCAATGTGTTTGTATTGTCTTTTTTTTTTTTGGTGGTGTGTTTTGTATATGCACCTTTTTGTATTTCTTTGGTTCTTATAACGTGACTCTGTACTTTAAAAGATCCCGTCAGTATGATATTGTTCACTTGTATGTAATTATGATATATTTCTATTATGAATTACAATATACGTTGAACCACAAACGTCAAAATCATTCAATCGCGTAGTGGATTTAACTATCACGGTCTATTTCTGAAATTTATTCTTACATACTTCTGATTTTTAACCCTGTATTGTAACATTGCCTATGTGAAATTTTAAAATTGTTTGTATGTACATTTAACAACTAATATATATGACGTGTAAAATTTTCTGACGTCAGACACGCAAATCAATGAATATTTTTGTCGATAGATGTATTTGTGTTCTGTTAAATTGTTCCTTTGAAAATTGTTACATGATGATGACTGCTGTACCCATATTTTGACTATTTTTTTTTTATTGTGTCTGTTAAGTTGACGCATCATTGTAAATAAAACGAAATTTGATAAGACTGTCATCAAAATGAGAGGATAACGCTATAAAATCAGGTTTTATCCACCATTTTCTACATTTGAAAATACCTGTTCCAAGTCAGGAACATGACAGTTCTTGTCCATTCGTTTTTGATGCGTTTTGTTATTTGATTTTGCCATGTGATTATGGACTTTCCTAATTGATTTTCCACTTAGTTCAGTATTTTTATGATTTTACTTTTTGCATTGTCGTTCGGTTTTTTTGTTGTACTTTAGGTTTTTCTGCTGATTCGTCGTTTTCCTCTCATGTTTTGGCGTGTTTCCCGCAGTTTTAGTTTGTAACCCGGACCTGTTTTCTCTCAATCGATTTATGACTTTTGAACAGCGGTATATACTGTAGTCAAAACTTTTAAAATGATGATCTCAAATCAGCAATAATTTTAATCAATCCAAATAAATAAATTTTTTGAGGCAAGCTTCTGAAGATATAATTACGTTGAATCAGTGCTCTACCTTTGACATTTTTACATATTGTGTCTGTATTTTTTTTTTGTTCACACATCGCTGTCAATTAAATGATATTTCATGCGCTTGTTATACAAGTGAGGGTTAAGCTAGCTATGAAATAAGGTTCAATCCACCATTTCTTGCATAAGAAATGCCTGTCGAAAAAGTCAGGAATATAACAGTTGTTATCCATTGGCTTTATGTGTTTGAGCTTTTGATTTTGAAATTTGATTAGGGACTTTCCTTTTCGTATTTCCCTCAGAGTTAAGATTTTTGTGCTTTTTCTTTTTTTATAAAATATTCATTGATAGTTAATAAAAAAAACTTACCTTTTCGTTGCGCCTCTATAACTGTAGAAGTAAAAATGTTGCTAGCATGAATAAATGTGGATATGGTTATTGAATCACACTGACTAACGAACCATTTTTATTCGATATTAATATCATAGAAAATATAAATTATTTGTCTCCTCACAAAAGGTTCAAAATATAAAACAGACCATGATTAAGTCGTATATATATTTGTGTATATATAATGAACTACAGGACCATAAAAAAATAAAAGAAACGAGACCCATGTACGATAAAGCAAAAACGACATAAATACGGCCGTTAGTTTTCTTGTTTGAATTGTTTTACATTGTCTGTCATTTCGTGGCCTGTTATTGCTTACTATGAAGTATGGGTTTTGCTCATTGTTGAAGGTCGTATGGTGACCTATAGCTGTAAATTTATGTATCATCTATTGTGGAGAGTTGGCAATCTTAACACATCTATATACACATAAAACGCATTTTGTTTTAGAGTGCAGGACTTATATTTTACAAAAGGAGATGTGCAATGAATGTCGATGAGACAACTCACCCCAAGAGACAAAATGACACAGAAATTAAGCCCATACCGCATAGTCAGCTATAAAAGTTCCCAAAATTACAAACGTAAAACTCTTCATTGCATAAGACTATCGGTCTAATTTATGACAAAAAATAACGAAAAACAAATATCAATAAACGACAACCACTGAATTACAGTCTGCTGCTTTGGACAGTCATATACATACAAAATGTGGCGGTGTTGAACATGTTAGCAGTATTCCAAACCTTCGCCTAATCCGGGACAGCGATATAACAGTACAAACAAAAAGAACGAACAAAAGTCTTAACTCATCAGATGAGTATAAATTAACATACATCTAAAAAAAAAAACACAGAGTGGATGTAGCCGGGTGCATGTATATTCCAACAACAAACAGACCTTAAGTACTTAGATCTTAGAGTACCCGCAGTTACTGGTTCACTTGGAAGGTGATGCAAATATATCAATTGACCCACTCGATGCAATTTCTTCTGCTTTTATTCTTAACAAATAATTTAAAAGAAGAGAAATCGCATGCTGATTAAATGAATTTTTGAGATTCCAATATGACTTCAACATGTTTAATGCAAGAAAATAGATGCATTCTGAGTGTTAACTATACAATAAAAATCGAACAAGTTTAATACACCAAACAAGGTAATGGATATTCACGTAATAGACAACATATGTATTAAATTTTAGAATTCATTTGCTATTTTTTTGTATTATTCAAAATTACCGGTAATGATAGGTTTAACAGTGCTGACTGGACTTTGATTACAGTAGTAACTACTTAGACCACTCGGTCACCGAGGCCTTGGCCTGATATGGTGATGTTACGTCTTAATAATAAGTTTTCTGTTTTGTTTCACATTTTTATGACAAAAGATATCATCTCAATATGTTCACCCATTACAGGCAAATATCTTTCCTAATCTACATTTTAGATAATATATCTTTTTTTTATATTTTGAATGATTTGCTACTTTATTAGCTCTATTCAGGAACTGAAAATTAATTTTAATAATAAACATATTTTACATCAACCCTCAGTTGCCCAGGGAAGCAACTAAGGGGGCCCCGATTTTTAAAGTCTCATTTGTCCGGGGAAACACAAATGAGAAAAAAAACTCCCGCTATAAATTATTGACATCAACCTTTATAAATATTATCTATCCTTGTACAAATGTACATGTACATGCAATCATTATCGATCTATATACCTATACCTCTCACAATCTATAAATATTTGAATAAAGTATCTGTTTTATCTTTTCATTTCTCATAAAGGCTACCTGTATCTATTAAGCAGTTTCAATTTTATCGTACATCAAGTCGTTCTTTTGTTATGTTAATTTCAATAACATTTAATTTCTGGTCTAGTGATCATTTACCACATGCGATTTGTCGAAGAGATGTGTAGTTCATTCATAAAAAAATGGATTAATGATTTTGATTCCCAAAAAGGATTTATTTCAAAGATATGGTGAGTAAATATTTGTTTATAATACGAACCTGTTGACACAACATGTCTTGTACAATTAGATGATATACATGTATTACATACAAAATAGAAATTAGATGTAGGGAGTTGAGAGCAGTGTACATATTATTATTCAATCAGTATCAAAGAGGTCATTACACTAACTTGACCACGTAAATATATATATTTATATACAATAAATGTCACACATAGTAGAAAAAGCTTCGTTTTTCGTATTTGGTTTCAGATATTTGAGCGATATTTGTATCATATTTAAAATCACCGATTTACTTATCCCTTTGTTTTGCTATTTTGCGATATTTCTAGTTTTCCAGATAACCCATTTCGTGATTAAAAGCACCGTATCTAAAATTTGGGTATAAGATGCATCTGCATTATTGACCCCAAAAATTATACTTGTTTTACGATTTTTGTAATTTTTCGATATCTAATTTTGAACACAATTCTCATATTTCTCAAAAATTTCCCGCCAAACGTCTTCCACCAGTTTACAATAAATAAAAAAAATGAAATATTGATTCTTTTTATTGCAAAAATGACGCTTCCCGTTTGAGCGATTCATTTTTTGTAATTTTTCTTCAGTGTTAATTATATTATGTAGTAACTTGTAATGAGTTGTTTAGTTTTCCTGTTAGGTAAATTTTTATTCAAAATTTCCCAAATGTATTCCCATTGTATTTCATTCCAAAAATCTAAATGTCACTTAAACTGACTATTAGGAGCTGTTTTATTCTCCTAAAAGTATCTATATTGTGATATCCAATTCATTTTATCTTTAAGACTGTTAAACATATCAAAAGAAATAATTCCACTGGAGCCAAATTTGCATTATAATGCATGTCACTTGAACTTAAATTAACAATTGCCGAATATATTTTATACTTAAAGGTCCTCTTTCGTGACCGATTTTTGTATTTTCTGTAAGGCAGTCCAGGAAATTAAAAGATCATTATAATATTTGGTCATTTGTTTTTTTCTAAAACATGTAGTGTCCGAACAAGAACATATACAACAGTCTGTATCATATTTTTCGTCTAGTGATGTTTTCACCTGTTTTGAATTAATAAAGTCCCTTAAGTTTATCATTCCTATTCCCCCTTATTCTTTCGGTAAAAAGCACACTGTTCTTGCAATTTTGTTTGTTTTCCCATCCCATATAAAGGACCATATAATATTATTTTTTTGTTTTTCGTATATATCCGGGAAACCTCTCATTTCAATTTCGTTTCCAATGACAGACAGTACAAAGGATTTAATACTTAAAACATTTCCTGTAAATTTGAGATCTATTTCCAAACTTCCATACAGCTTTTTATCTTGTTTATTTTTTCTAACCAAATTTGATTTAAGTACATCCCATATTCATGTTGAATTTGTTAATTTTTTTTTTTATTTCGCCTTTGCCTTT
This sequence comes from Mytilus edulis, assembly GCA_019925275.1. NCBI lineage: Eukaryota > Metazoa > Mollusca > Bivalvia > Mytilida > Mytilidae > Mytilus > Mytilus edulis. The sequence continues at coordinate 93,881,303 of CM034362.1, forward strand.
ATACATGCCAACAGTCTTATCCATATTCATTTTAGCCCCCAAAGCGTTTTCGTACAGTTTTAAAGTTTTAAATGTTTCTTCGATAGACTCTTCGCTTTTATTAAAGAGATGAGAATCGTCAGCAAGCACATTTAGCTTTGTTTCAATATAGTCGACAGTTCTAGTAGGAAGTTTTATTCTTTCTATATTATGATTGTTTCTAATTGATGCTGCAAGTGATTCTGCTTGCAGGATTTATAACATCGGGGCTATCAAGCATCCTTGACTGACGAATTGAACTAGGTATGCCTACGAATCTAGAAGTAAACCCATTCGTATGAATGCACGTCTTCGCGTTAATGAAAAGCATTTTTACCCAACTCCATAATTTTCCCCAAACCAAAATTCTAATAAGCAAAAATCGATCAATTCCCATTCCGCCCCATCAAATGGTTTTTGTTGATCCAAAAATCATACCGCATCTACTAATTCACAAAAATCTATAACATCTTGTGATAACCTATTGCCTTGAAAAATGTTGCGCCCTTTGACAAACCCTTTTTGATCGAAATCATTTATTTGCTGTAATACATTTTTTAACCTTTCCGCGAGTACTTTGGAAATGATTTTATAGTCCGTATTCAAGAGCGTTATAGGACGCCATTTTTTATGTCTCCTCTCTCCCAAGACTTAAACATAAGCGTAATCATACCTCTATATTGAGATTCACAGAGAAAATTGTTGTCAAAGATTTCCTTAATAACCGCCACGAAGTCGTCCTTTATCGAATACCTATAAATTTTGTACAATTCATTTACAATTCCGTCTTCCCCGGGGGATTTATCAGGTTTCAAAATTGTAATGGCCTTACTAATTTCATCCAAAGTTATTTCCATTTCACACATTCTTTTTATTTTCTTTGGTTAGTTTATGGTCTAAATTATGTAATATATTTTCCACAGCACCATATCCCATCCCTAGGACGTAAATATTTTTTTGGAGAAAGATACTTGTTCTAAAATAATTCTATATCATCTTTATACTTTCCGTCTGCACCTTTTATTCTAGACCATAATTTTGCCCCCCCCCCCCCTCTTTTTTTCTAGATTAAAGAAGTACCCTGTAGATTTTTTCGCCTTTCTCGTACCAATTAACCTTAGACCTAATTCTGACTACCTCGGCTTTTTTGTCATATTAGTCTTTTATTTTAACTTTTAAATCATTTAATTCGTTTTCATTATTTGTAAGATCGGTTCCCGTAATTTTATTCAATCTTTTTTCCCACTCCCTTATCATGCTTATTTGTTTTTCTGTAACGTTTAATTGCTTTGTCACATCTATAGTAGTAATTTTTATTTTTATCTTAGTTTCCTCCCACCATTCAAGACTATTTTCAAACATATATTTTTATAATTTCTAGTTTTCCCAAAAGCTTTCGAACATATTTCGAAATAAATTCGATTGAATAACTGATGAGTTTATTTTTCACGTTCCGGGACCGCGTTCTGGTTCATTTGTTTTTATTTTCATGAATACACCGTCGTGGTCACTAAACGAAAAATAAACTATTTTTGCCTGTTGCGATTTGTATTGAAGCTAACTTCTTATAAAGATATAATCAATTCGTGACCTTAAGTTACCCCGACAAAAGTATAATGTTTGTATTTAGTGTATCGTTTTCTCCACACGTCTTTTAATTCGTTATGCTCAACAAATGTTTATAATTCAAGCGATCCGATGTCTTCTCGAAAAGGCACCGGTTTTCGATCTAAGTTATTTATGAGAGCAGTTAAAATCCCCATGAACGATATTCCTATTATGTTATCAATAAGAATTTTATTTCAAAAAATAATTTTCTGTCACAAGCCAAAATTGGGAGCATAAATATTGTAAATAAAAATCCCATTATTTCCTTGTGTTTTAACATGTACAGAGATTGTTCTACCATTACTATCTTGGCCGTTTTTAGAGATTTCAAATTTATTTTTTTCCGAAAAAAGAATCGTTACCCCTTTAGAATTTCTTGATCCATGATTCCAAAAACTGTCCCCCTTCCATTCGTTTTTCAATTTCGTTTTGACCTCACTGGAGGTATGTGTTTCTTGCAAGCATATTACGTCAATATTTTTTCTTTTACACCAATAAAAAAACGGCATTTAAACTACCAATTTGAAAGTGAATTGAAATTGATATTATACAAAGTTATGGTAAAATAATGCTTTGTTTTGTTCATTAATCATAAGTGCTACAGATATGTCAAAAGAATTTATACACAATATATAGAAAGTCTCTCACAATTACAAACGTTTCATTTTGCTCGTGCATACTAATGACATCGTCACAGTTCACTGGTAGGAGCATACAACCGTAAATGCTTTTTAAATTTAATTAAATAAACACCTTCATATTTTTTTTCCAATTTGTTATATAGGCCGAAATCCACATTGGTTACTACAAATAATCATGGAAACTTGTTTTCTTCGGTCAACATGATAATTAGACATATTGTTTATCTTACTATTTGATAACACATTGGTAATTTCATAGTGTACGTTGGTGAACATACATTAGTTACAACAACTCTTTGAAATATTTGTCAATTTTACATTGATTAAAGGGTCGCAATTCAGGACAAAGTCCACGTGTTTATATGTAAATACAAATAAACATAGAAATTTAAAAAAAATAGCATTGATTTTGAATATTGTTGACACAGTTGAGTTATACAGATGCAATATAGCAATTTAGATTTCGACTACAATAAAAATCATGTTCTATATATATATTAAATGATTAGTTAGTATAATTTAGGCATCTTGGTTACTTGTTTCTCGATTGAGTCAATAGTGGAACTTGAACTTCGATTACGTTTTTTACTCGAGGTTTGATATTCACCTTCACATTCTGAATTAATAAAGTCCTCGAATATATTTTCGACCAGTTCTGTACCAGACATGCTGATATGAACCTAACTCGGGTCGTTCAAGTCGAACAGTGCTCGGTATGGTGTTTTGTTCGGGGCGAATTCGTCCCATAGGTCAATGTATTTCAGCACTTGACTTTTTACACAGAGTTTTTTGTGAAAAAAATTGACATATCTTGCTGCTGTATTCAATGCTTGTATAGAGGCACTATAACCTCTTCTTGGTAGAATACTGCATATGCCAATGCGCGCATTTGGATATTTGGTTTTAACTGTATCTATGCATGTCGTGAGATTTGTCGTTATTATCTAGGTGTCACTCCTGTGCTTACTGATGTAATTTGTCCCTAATGATAAAATACCATTTGTTAATTTGATCAAGAGTGGTGCCTGATATTGCTATGATATTTACACTGGGGTCCTGAATTCTAAGGCGACTGCAATTGAATGTACCAACTATTATTGTTTGAGAAGACGGGGATGTAGCTTTTTTTTTCAATCACACTTTCAATGGTTTTGTTTAGATCAATAATAACTTCCTCTGTGTTATTATCCTCATTAAACGAGTCATCTGTATTGGCGTCTCTGCCTTCCTGAATAGCATGTACATAGACACCATACATTTCTTGATCATCAGTCTGACAATCCCTTTGTATGTGACCTTCTTTCCAGCCCCGATAGCATAACTTTTCGGAGTGGGTACAATCTTTTATTGTATGTGCAGTATTGTTGCATTGATAACATTTCCGTGCCGCTTGATTTTGTAGGGTGGGTTTGTTTGCACATCGATAGGATTGATGGTCTGTTTTCGTACAGTACTGACACTCTGTCCTATTATTGTCTGCGACACTGAACCTTCCGAACTTTGGTTGCGGTTGGAATTATTGGGACACAGTTTGTTAGTTGCACATAACTTGTGCCGGTCTCAATATTTATATCTTTAATTAAACGTCTGCGTAGGGACCCATGCACACCATCTCCAAATTTTGAAATTTGGCCACATATTGTAATGTCACTTATTTCACACGGGGCATCTTTTATAATCCCATTTGTAACTTGTTGTTCTACATCTACCATTTTGATGAAACGGTTTTCAAGTTTATTCCTCGTGTGAGTAAAGTATATTTTGTGTTCTGGTCGTTTACTGTAACTATACAATATTTCTTTGTAATTTGAATTGGTTTTATTTCGTTTTGATCAACTAGAGTTTTTAGCTCATTTAATACATCAGTATGTGTAATACCCTTGGCGAAACTAATACCGAAGTGAATGGATAAGTGTCTCTGGATTTGAGATTTATGAGGGTCTACCGTCGTTATTAAATCATTTAAACAACTCACGGGCTACTCACAAAAACACAAGAAATCTGCTCATGTTATAAGGTTCCAGGAAAAAAAATCTATTGATTCTAGAAGCAAAGTGAATACTACTGTTGTAATCCACAAATGACTGCATCAAGAGGAGCAAATATATGGAAATTAAACTTTTTCATTCAGAGCTCTAAAAACCTACATTTTGCACATTGAGGGCACAATATATACTTAATAGCATGAAAACCTATGAGACCAGGACATGTTTGCTTCATTGAAAAAAGATCTTTATCTATGTTTCAAATACTTTCTAGCAAATCGATTCACCAATTCTATATTTTACCACATATATTTTGTTTTAATATTTGGAAAAAAAACAGATGGAATATATAATTCATCAATGAAGGTCTTTCCATACCAACTTTCAAAGTTATTGAAAATAAGCTAGTTCCTTTTTACTCAAAGTTACAACTGGCATCCAATCATAACTTTATTCATACTCATGCGATAAAGATAAGATAAAGATAAAGATAAGATAAATTTATTTTACCAAAGTGTCAAGTATTGATCTTACACAATATTAAAATATGTACACAAGTACAATCACATAAAAGAAAAGATCAATACCCAGCCTAAAAAGACTTATGAGACACTGTTATATACATATAAAACAGCTCAATCACACAATGTAAAAAAAATAATAATATAAAAAAAAGGAAATGATAAGAAATCTCATGTATTTATCTGCAAACCTGATAAATAAGTAGTTTTTATATGCTTAAACGTGAAATAAAGGAGATACGGTGCTATTTCCGGTGAAGTAAATGTCACTTCTTGTACACTGATTCCAAAAATATATAGTTTTTATATACTTGTGTCTGTAAACCAGGAGATAATTAGCCACTTCCGGTTTATCGAAAGTAACTTCTGGTCTATAGCGATAAGTTTATGTATTTGAATTACAAAATATATGGATTCTAAGTAATTTTTAATGAAAAAAGTGAAAAATTGGTACTTCTTGATTTCTCAATGTCACTTCCAGTAGGTTTTTTTTAAGGTCATATGTCACCCAACCTTTTGTAAAATTTCTTATGGCTCTATAATGAATCAATTCGAAGTTATTATGAATTAATTTTATAATTATACATTTCAAGGGCACTAACTCCTACAAGATGCCATTAGATTGTTTCAGACCAAATGTAACATAACTTAATTACAATAAAGCAAACATTTTTTCACTTATTCTTAAACAGTTTGGGAAAAAATGCAAAAACAAGGAATTATCCAAATTGAGAACTTGAGCTTGACCTTCGACATTGACTTCATCTCCTAAAAATCTCATTTGTTGCAATAAAATTAGCCAAAATTTACTGATGATGTAACAAATAATTACATGTAAGAGAAAAAAATATTTATCGTTACCTTTTTTTCTTACGACATAGATTTAAACACATGGTTAACAGTGAATTGGGAGATACCTCTTACTAAAAAGAATGTTTGGCCTAACAGGGTACAAATTTAAAAATGGATAAAATGTATGATACTATAGAAAAAAAATATCTTATCGACATATTGCGAAACAAAAATTTTACAGGAAAAATTAAAGTGGCCGAATAAAAAGATATTGATTAGAAACCTTTTGGTCAGAGAACAATTAACGGTCTTTCCACCCATAAAGATCAATTTTGATATAGAACTATGAAAGTACATTTTCCAATATCATATCACGCTTCAAACGATAGCTTCTTGTAAACTGATTCCTAAAATGTATGCTTTCTATGCATTTTTTTTTTCTAAATCGGGGAGATAAATTGTTATTTCCGATTTGAAATATGTCATTTCCGGTTTTATTTGATAGTTTCCTTGATACTGATTCCAAAACTATATTGTTCAATATACTTTTACATTCAATTAATACAAACTAGATGTGTCAAAGCGACACGAATGGTCCCGCTTAAAAAGTCGAAAAATCTGCAATTTCAATATAAACACATGTGGACACAAACATGATGGTAGTCTAACATATCGAAAATAAGCCCTAAATCTGGAGATGTATAGAAAAAAAATCTGTATAACTGTGATTTTCAATAACTTATCAAATTCCAAAGCCCTTAATTTCAGCAAAAATTAGCGGAGCGGAACCAACTTAAAATTGACCTGTAATTCATCATGGTAAACTTACATACCAAAAATAAGCCCAATATATGAAGGCGTTTAGAAAAAAGTCCGTATAACTGTGATTTTCAACAATTTCTCAAAGTCCAAAACCTGTAATTTCGGCAAAAATTAGGGGAGCAGAACGAAACTTAAACTTGATCTGTAACTCATCATGGTTAACTCAAATACCAAAAATGAGCCTAATATCTGAAGGTGTTTAGAAAAAAGTCCGTATAATTGTGATTTTCAACAATTTCTCAAAGTTAAACGCCCGTAATTTCTGCAAAAATTAGTGGAGCGGATCGAAACTTAAAGTTGATCTGTAACTCATCATGGTTAACTGACATACCAAAAATGAGCCAAATATCTGAAGGCGTTTAGAAAAAAACTTTGTATAATGGTTTGTTGCGGAATGACGGAATTTCGGAATTTCGGACAAGGGTAAAACTATATGGCACCGACAACTTCGTTGCGGAACCATAAAAATAGCTACTTCTGGTTTACTCCAGATCACTTCAGGGGCTTTCTAATGGTCAAATGGCTTGCAACGATATTGAAAAAGTCCCATGGCTTTATCATGTATACCTATGAGGTAAAAGCAATAGACAAAATCTATAACGGTAATTTTACCTATCACCGTGAGGTCAATTTTGATGTCATAAGCCAAGGGCTTCGAATAAAAAGACCATAGGTCTTAAGTATATATGGTTAATGAGTTATATCACTATATTATATGCCTATTTTTTAAATAATACGGAAAACAAAACCAATTTAATGATAGCGTACCCTATCAACCAAAATTCATGTGTAACGACATGTCACAACTTGCAACTTAGTAAAACTATGTTGTCGATATCTAATACGGTGTTTGAAAAGATAAAAATAAGCCCAACTCATTTGAAATGAGACCTTGACCTCTGACCTTGACCTAATTTTCTTATTTTTGGATCAGGAACTTTAAATAAAAAAATCATAGGTCTGTATCACTTATGGTTTACAAGATAGGAATGCATATCAAATGCATAAAGGGAAATAACTCTCGTATGGAGTATTCATAACGCTTCAGTCAAATAGGACAAATCATGCGAAGAATATAACGAGCAATTTTATAAAATAAATTTGTCGCTTTCTTTTACGGTTAGGTATACGGTGGAGATGCAGTCACCAGAAACACAGTGTTTAGGGATATAACTTTTACAAAAAAAAATGTTCGCCTTAGAATGATTGAAAATTGAAAATTTATATACGCTTGTTTGATTCTTTGAAATATGTGCTTTGTGATTTTAATTTTTTTAAATTTTTTTTTTTATTTTCTATGTATTTTTGTGTTTTACTTATTTTCAAATGTGAAGCGCTTAGAGTAATTGTTGTTTTTATATAATGCGCTCTATAAATATTGTATGTATGAAGTAAAAGGCGCCTAAACTGTATAAAACTATATAAGAAATGCGAAACAAAAATTTACGTGAGAACAAAATTTAGTGGGGAAAAAAAATAATCAAAAGAAATAAACAGGTCTTTCAACTTTTCTGTGGAAAGCCCTGTTGTATTTTTTCTGATTATTTTTTTTTCTTCCGCCAAATTATGTTTTGAAAAATACCGCTTTAATTAAGAAGTTAGTTTGCCGAAATGAGATTGTGTCCAGATTTGCCAATTACCTATGTATTACACAATGACTGTCCTTTTTTCATTGGGTATTAGTAAAAATATGTTTAGAGGTCAACTATTTACCATAACTTGTTATGAATAATTATGGTGTTAGAATTATTTGTACATATACTGAGACCAATACACGAATGAAAAGAAATAAAGGCATAGGACATGCGCATTCAAAACGACTAATGAATTATAATTTTGTATTTTATATTGTCTTTTGTTTTTGAAAGAAGATAATAATGTTTGTTTTCTGATGAGTCTTATGTAGACGAAACGCGCGTCTGGCGTACTAAATTATAATCCTGGTACCTTTGATAACTATTGTGCAGATCTTGTAATTTAACTCTACATTGGTTTCATATAAATCTACAATTCTGATTCAAAGTACTCCAATTACATACAGCCTAATGTCAAATAAAGTCATAGGATAAGCAAATATACGGGAGTCGTTCGGTTTAACGAAAGAAATGATCGTGACAGAATATCAAACAGTGGTCAAGTATTGCAAGACGATCTTGGAAGCTCTGGTACCGGATCGTGAAAGACATTTAATGTAACTTTTAGTTCAGAATCTGCGAACAAATCGCTTAATTTTCAAAACGCGGAACAAATCCGAGCAAAAAAAATATGTCTGTCAACATAGTTCAACTTTCTCAACATTACGGTGCAATACGATATACAAAATATGCAGTACTTTATTTAAAAAACACAAAAGGCGCAATGCATGTCTATGGAATTAACTTTAAGACACGCTATGTGTACCTATAATGATGATATTTCAATATATCATGATATATTTGAAATTTAATCTTTGGTGTATCTTTTAGTATAGTAAAAAGTATGCTCTTCGATTAAAAGCGTTTGTTTATGCAAACCTTGAATTTTGTTGAATTTTCATCAAACTTGATTGTGAAACAGGCAACGTATTATTTTGATCGTGAAAGGTAATGCGTGATAAGACTTAATACTAGTTATCATAAATCAATAATTTTTTTTATCGTTTTATATACCTGCAACTGGTTGAAGCCTGTATCTATTTTGATAAAAAAGCTTATTTATTTTCAATTCAATACTTTACTTAGAAAGATTAAAAAAAAACTAAAATCGTGTCTAAATCAGTGTGAAAAATTCAGCTCTGAGAATCGGTCTAATACAATTCAGGCAAACAGCCCCTTTTTAGCCAATAATATGGGTATGCAACGATTAAACCAAAATATCATCCATCAACCAAAAACTTATAGCAAAAACTGTATCTTTCATGAACTATTTGAAATTAAACGATAATCAACATTTTGTATAACAGTGTTTGCTTGAGTTCTATGATACTTTATATACAACGTAGCAGATATTGATTGGTTTTTATGAGATGATTATAAACTACAGACTAAATTCGCAAATTCTAAAATGTCTAGTCTGCTTTACCTATTATAGTGTATTTGTTTAACGTCTGTAATATTAAGGGTTTTTACTAAAAGTGTCAAATACAAACAATCCCGTACACCAAATGTAGGTGTTCCGATCCAAAGAAAACTGACAATCAAAACCAAAGAGTAAACAAAGACTCACAAAACCAAAGGACATTTACAGCAACAGTTATAAATAATGATTCAGAAACAACATGCGCGGGTAGGTTGATGCGGTTTCAAATCGATTTTTGGTGATTGCATCGGAATCTCATCTATTACGTCATTTTCGAAACTATACGAATTCTGATAGGCTAAATCGGACGTTGGAAGAATTTGCTATGGAGTGGTGATGTTTTGGCTGCACCGAGGTGAAGGATTTAACGACCTGTTGTTTTTAGACAACGGTATTTCGACGTTAAGAATATCTTCATCCATGACCACTGTTCCCTTTTAAGTAAGAAAATCGCCAAAAACTAATATTCATCAACGTCAATGTTTAGCTTGTCACGTCACACTCGTTATCATCAGCTGTTGAGCACCTTGTCACTTAAGTCGGCAAATGGAAATCACAATGGAAAGGTGGATTTTGCATATATTTTGAGGTAAATACGTTGTAAATTGTTACTCTTTATCATCTGTACCCATTTCTTCTTATTGAATTTGTTGAAGCGAATCAAAACATTCATAATTCTTCATGTATTTCGATAAAAGATGACGAAAACCGTTGATCTTATGAATCAATCAAGGAATCAATAAAGTTAGCTAAATGAAAACAATGCTAGGAGAAAGATTGTTATAATATTAGTTATATTAGACTTGATTTTTTTCCAAGTAAACTGTTACATAATAATACCCCCTCCCTTAATTTCCCCTTGGTTTAGTGTATGCAATACATTAAAACTATCCTCAAATGTATACATAGCTCCATAACTTGGGTAGGAAGGGGTGCACCCCTATATTAGTATATCCACCCAGTCTACCTCTCCTTAAGCTTAGTCATTTTTTATACTTTTATACACCACCCACACAAATGAACAGTGTTGGTGTTTTTTAAACAGAGAATGACATTGTTTCAATTCAAAATTGTTTTTCTTCATTGTGATTTGAGCATGAATTTTATGAATATAAAACTTTTTATTATATCGGTCCTTAGTCATTTTCTAAGTTTTATGAGAAAATGCCAGTCACACAAAGACAAAGAATTTATAAATGCATGTACAAACAAATTAAATGTACTATTAAATCATATTTAAGTTAACAAGCTACTGAGATTTTACAAAATGAGAGAACTTGCTCATCTCAGTTAATGTATTATCCATTTAATCTTAAGTAATAGACATGAAAATGTCAAATTGATAACCACTTTCATTCAATTGACATAAAGAATATTGATTACTAATAGGATTTGCTTGATAACTATTAAAATGTTATAATCCAAATAAGTGAATATCAATTTTACTTTAAAAGTTGTCAATCCTGTAAATATTTCAATATCATACAGATTAAATACCTAATAGTTTTTATTTTTTTAAACAGTATCTCCTTCATTGCCTATTTCCTACATGTTTTAAAACTTTTGGTGTGTTTATTGCTTTAAAAGTTTTGATTATGCAAATTTGTATTTGTCTTTTGCAGAATTTGTATTCACTTGGTTTTTCTACTGCTTCCAAGTGACTTGACTTGTAGGAAGTCTGCATAATGTAAGTATTCAAATATTATAATATTACTGAATACTTTTTTAAGAGTCACATGAAGTGATATGAAAGCTATAATTAAAAATTAATTGCTTATGAGTTTAGATTAAACTATTTGTTAAGAAAGTACACAAACATGGCAATTATTTTATTACAAACATGTAACTTTACTATTGGTTTTACTAATCACTGCTTATATGCTATTAAGATCTATTAAGCTTTCTCAAATTTTATTATATTGAAGTTCTCTTTTTGTATATTATCAGAATAAGAATAAGTTTATTTTTTTGTTCAAAATATTAATAACAGGGCCCATAAAGAGCATATAAATCAAGTACAATCATTTTGACAATGATTCAAGTAATAGATATTACGCATACATACAAATATATATAGCAATGGGGCTTATGAATTAATTATAATGTTTATATTAATAATTTTTTTTGCAGGATTGTAAGATGAATGAGAAACAATGGCTACTTCAAATACAATAGCACATTTAATAAAATGAAAAAGACACATGGACTGCACTTTTCATTCTAAGGAAGATCAACAAGTGAAACCCAAACAAGGATATTGTCATATCAGATTCCTGTATATGAGATATAAAGAGAAAATTAATTTTCATGAAAAGACAACTCTTTACTTATACATATGGGTGACAAAATGAATGGAATCAAGACTGTTTTAACTGTGCTAATAGTTATCAAAAGTACCAGGATTATAATTTTATACGCCAGACGCGCGTTTCGTCTACATAAGACTCATCAGTGACGCTCAGATCAAAATAGTTAAAAAGCCAAACAAATACAAAGTTGAAGAGCATTGAGGACCCAAAATTCCCAAAAGTTGTGCCAAATACGGTTATGGTAATCTAATCCTGTGGTAAGAAAATCCTTAGTTTTTCGAAAAATTAATAAGTTTTGTAAACAGAAAATTTATTAAAATGACCATACAATTGATATTCATGTCAACACCGAAGTGCTGACTACTGGGCTGGTGATACCCTCGGGGACGAAACGTCCAACAGCAGTGGCATCGACCCAGTGGTGTAAATAGTTATCAAAAGTACCAGGATTATAATTTTATACGCCAGACGCGCGTTTCGTATACATAAGACTCATCAGTGACGCTCAGATCAAAATAGTTAAAAAGCCAAACAAATACAAAGTTGAAGAGCATTGAGGACCCAAAATTCCCAAAAGTTGTGCCGAATACGGTTAAGGTAATCTACTCCTGGGGTAGAAAATCCTCAGTTTTTCGAAAAATTCAAAAGTTTTGTAAACAGAAAATTTATAAAAATGACCATATAATTGATACTCATGTCAACACCGAAGTGCTGACTACTGGGCTGGTGATACCCTCGGGGACGAAACGTCCACCAGCAGTGGCATCGACCCAGTGGTGTAAATAGTTATCAAAAGTACCAGGATTATAATTTTATACGCCAGACGCGCGTTTCGTCTACATAAGACTCCATGGAATATTAAATCAAAAATTATTAATATTGTTTATTAATATAAATGTGAAACAAAAGCAATAGTGTCAGGAATGATGAAATGTTTTCACATAAAAATTAGCAAATAGATTCACCAATAGGATCACCCATTCCCTAATTTCAATGATTGTGAAACATGTTTTATAACAAAAAACAAAAATTTCTATGTCATTTGCTTATGATGGTCAATTGTGACACATTGAAAATCATACCACATGAAAGAAAATAAGTCAGTTTTGCTGCATTTAATACACAATTTCAAATCAATCAATCAGTGAATGTGTTTTTTTAATTACTTGGGTTAAATGAAACAACTTTGAGATTGCCAAGTAGTGTTTTCTGTCAGACACTGATCATATATTCCCTTACAAAAACATTCACTCCCCTTATTCAGAAAGTATCAAATAATGCTTATTGAAGAGCAATATTGATTTAAATATCAAATCATATGAAGCTTAAAAAGATGAGAAATGTTATCACTTTTCTTATTCAATTCAACATGTGTTAAAACTGATGTCTGCTAATTTTATGCTGTTTATCGATTCTTAAAAATAAACACCTCATTGATGGTAAGCATTGCAATTATAAAAGATAATATATAATTGATATAAATAAAATATAGATAATCAAAACAGTTGTTCCAGTTCATGATTTTTATAAAGATTTAGGCCATAGATACATAAATGGAGGTTTTAACCCTTTAATCTGCAAAATGATTGTTATATATTCTTCAAAAAAAACTCTACACCCTATATATATACCTGTCTCCTGTACCTTAAAAAGAAGGCACAGATTACAGCTAATTTCCTAATGCATGTAGAGCAAGACTTTGGTTACCTTGCTTGCTTTGTTTGTATATTGTACAATAATAATTTAGATAACATTCAATTGAATTTAACTATAATATTTACAGGTTTAAGTTTGCCTATATTTATTGTTTGAAGATGACAATCTAAAGTACATTTTATGATTTAAGCTTGGGTAAATGTTTATACAAACAAAACAAACAAGCCAACCAAAGTTTTACTCTACAAGCTTTAGGAAATTAGCTGTAAAATAAAATATTCTGGACTTTTAAGTGTGCTTGAATGTGACACAGAATGTTCATTGAATTTGTACATGGTGTAAAGGTATGTGTGAAAGCAATGTTGCAGGATTTAAAATATAATTGCATTTTCATTTGCCCTTGGACTTTCATATTTCGTATAAATTGATTTAATTTGTTTTATGAAATCAGCATCTATTTTTCTTAAAGTATGTTTCCTATCAGTATGTGGTAATTAAATTTATTAAGAGAAAAAAATAAGCAGAGAATTGAATATTCCAAGTTGTAATCATATATGGTGTGATTGCCACTGAGATCAACGACCGAATGATGTACAGTGTATGGCTCTGTATGATTTATAAACAATGAACAAAACACAAACATGAGAGGCACCTCATCTGACAAAATAGAAAACACTATTCAAAGAATTGTCTGATTGATTGAATGGTGTTTTACAACACTTTCCGCACTGTTGTGCGAATACACGGAGGTCATGTTTTATTAGTACATAAAGATACAGTGTCCGTAGAAAAATTCAATATATAATTTTTTTGTAAAAAAAAATACCAAACAGAAAGAAAAGGGGCTTCATACCCCAAGCCGAGGTGTAATAATCATTCTGATCTATTCTCTGAGTAAAATATTTATTTAAATAGTTTGTTTCTTTAATCAAATCAATTGATTATGGAGAAGATAATTTAAATAAAGATCAGCAACAATATTTCCCGATGTGTGAAATTTTTATTTCTGTTTACAGAATTACTTCCCTCTGAAAGTCACTGTGTGCGTTTGTAGATAATGTCGGACCCGAAAACTAGTGAAACACGTTAACTTTGACTCAAAAGTGCTAGCGTGTAGAAATGATGAATTTTGGAGTCAAATTAACGTAAAGAACGCTGAACATTGAAGGTCATGGTATTTTTGGCGCAATTCAGTCGAAAAACTCAGTTTATTTAATTAATCGTTTTATGCAAAGAGGCGAGTAGCACTTTTCTATTACTTTGGTACATAAGCTATCCACAGATTACAATACTTAGAAAAACAAGACTGTCTACACGCTAGCACTTTTGAGTTTACTGTTTTCATGGTTACAAATAGATTTTGGGTGTCACATGATAACCACGTGATAATTTGAGATTGTTATTTTTGTAAACGAAAATTCATTTTGTCAACATACTAGCAAAACTAAAAAATATAACAAATTACACTATCAATGAGTCCAAAAGTCTTTTAATTAAAAGTTGAAATTCTAGTATCATTTTTTTTTTTTAAATGCAGCATTAACCTACCCGCGTGTACGAACTCCACTAAAAACCTGGAGTGAAATCTGGTGCTCCGGAAGGGTAAATAAACTCATCATAGATATCAGAACTAAATGTTTTTATATACGCCAGACGCGCGTTTCGTCTACAAAAGACTCATCAGTCACACTCGAATCCAAAAAAAAAATAAAAAGGCCAAATAAAGAACGAAGTTGAACAGTATTGAGGACCAAAATTCCTGAAAGTTTTGCCAAATCCAGCTAAGGTAATCTATGCCAGAGGTAGAAAAGCCTTAGTTTTTCAAAAATACAAAATTGTGTAAACAGTTAATTTATAAATATAACCATATCAATGATAATTCATGTTGACTACTGGGCTGGTGATACCCTCGGGGAAATAAAACTCCACCAGCAGTGGCATCGACCCAGTGGTTGTAAATAAACTCATCATAGATACCAGGACTAAAAAAATTTATACACGCCAGACGCGCGTTTCGTTTACAAAATACTCATCAGTGACGCTCGAATCCAAAACAAATAAAAAGGCCAAATTAAGTACGAAGTTGAGGAGCATTGAGAACCAAAATTTCAAAAGGTTTTGCAAAATCCAGCTAAGGTAATCTATGCCTGAGGTAGAAAAGCCTTAGTTTTTCAAAAATTCAAAATTTAGTAAACAGTTAATTTATAAATATAACCATATCAATGATAATTCATGTCAGCACAAACTGTGCCAACTACTTGGCTGGTGATATCGTCGGGGAAATAAATCTCCACTAGCAGTGGCATCGACCCAGTGGTTGTAAATAAAATCATCATAGATACCAGGACTATTTTTTTTATATACGCCAGACGCGCGTTTCGTCTACAAAAGACTCATCAGTGACGCTCGAATCCAAAGAAATTAAAAGGCCAAATAAAGAACGAAGTTGAAGGGCATTGAGGACCAAAATTCCTAAAAGTTTTGCCAAATCCAGATAAGGTAATCTATGCCTAAGGTGGAAAAGCCTTAGTTTTTCAAAAATTCAAAATCTTGTAAACAGTTAATTTATAAATATAACCATATCAATGACAATTCATGTCAGCACAAACAGTGCTCACTACTGGGCTGATGATACCCTCGAGGAAATAAATCTCCACCAGCAGTGGCATAGACCCAGTGGTTGTAAATAAACTCATCATAGATACCAGAACTAAATTTCTTATTTACGCTAGACGCGCGTTCTGTCTACAAAAGACTCATCAGTGACGGTCGAATCCAAAAAATTTAAAAGGCCAAATAAAGAACGAAGTTGAAGAGCATTGAGGACCAAAATTCCTTATAGTTTTGCCAAATCCAGCTAAGGTTATATTACCTGAGGTAGAAAAGCCTTAGTTTTTCAAAAATTCAAAATTTTGTAAACAGTTAATTTATAAATATAACCATATCAATGATAATTCATATCAGCACACACAGTGCTGACTACTGGGCTGGTGATACCCTCGGGGAAAAAATCTGCACCAGCAGTGGCATCGACCCAGTGGCTGTACATAAACTCATCATAGATACCAGGACTAATTTTTTTTGTATACGCCAGACGCGCGTTTCGTCTACAAAAGACTCATCAGTGACGCTCGAATCCAAAAAAATTAAAAAGGCCAAATAAAGTACGATGTTGAAGAGCATTGAGGACCAAAATTCCTTAAAGTTTTTCCAAATCTAGCTGAGGTAATCTATGCCTGCGGAAGAAAAGCCTTAGTTTTTCAAAAATTCTAAATTTTGTAAACAGTTAATTTATAAATATAACCATATTAATGATAATGCATGTCAGCACAAACAGGTAATCTATGTCTAAGCATTTCCTGCACCGTAAACGGGACCCGTCGTATTATTTCTTTGTTCAGTTCGGTAGTGATGGAAGGTTATTACGACTAAGGAAGAATATCAGATATGATTTCTTACACACTTTTGTCATAATGGCGAATCAGCTCATGATGGCGACCGTAAGATTTCTTGAGTGATGACGTTAATTTGATTAATAGATAAAGGCAACAGTAGTATACCGCTGTTCAAAACTCATAAATCCATGGACAAAAAACAAAATCGGGATAACAAACTAAAACCGAGGGAAACGCATTAAATATAAGAGGAGAACAACGACATAACACTAAAATGTAACACATATAGACAAAATCCCACGAGAATAACAAATATAACATATATATATAACATCAAAACCAAATACATGAATTTGGGATAGACAAGTACCGTGACACGTCTTATCGCAATGTGAATATACACTCAAAAATAAGAGAAAACAAACGACACAACGTTATAATGTAATACACACAGAAACGAACTATAATATAACAATGACCATATTCCTGACTTGGTACAGGGCATTTTTAAAGGAAAAAATGGTGGGTTGAACCTGGTTTTGTGGCATGCCAAACCTCGCACTTTTATGGCCATGTGAAATATAACATCAAAATGACAACACAGGACTACAATATAAATAAATTGGAGAACACAATAGACAAAGAATCACACGAACAACAGCCAACAAAAGGCAACAAGTTCAAAATTTTAATACGCCAGAAGTGTATTTTGTCCACACAAGACCTATGTGTGACGCACAGATACAAAAGTTTGAAAGCCGAAACGAGTACAAAGTTGAACAGCATCGAGGACCAAAAGATCAAAAAGGTTGTGCCAAAAACGGCAAGGGTTTTCCGTTAAGTTACCAGAAAATCCCTATAATTTAGAGTAATTTATACTTTTGCAAACAGTAAATTTAATAAAATGAATATTCAAAAGATGTACATGATAAAGCTGAAGTATTAACTAATTACAGGAAACAACTGAAATACATTTACATAACCAGACATTTGAAACACAAAAGTAGACACATCCGAATACGTTTAAACCTCTACGCCAAGTAACGTCCTATTTGAAACTGAAAATGACGAAAAAATGACGTCATTAGAATTAGTAAAACAGAGCATCAAAAAATGAAAAATGACGAAAAAATGACGTCATTAGAATTAGGATTAATTTAAGATTATATATTTGAACTAAATACTGATATTGCATTTAATAACAAAGCACATTTTAATTCTTATTAATATAAAACTGAGGTAGCAATTAACTATATTATAAAACTATGTCAGGTTTGTTATGAATCAAACTTCAAACGTAAAATATCGTACTGATTACTTTGAACGAAATCAAATCTGATAAATGAAGGCGGTGATTAATTTTCTTTACCATAACACAGAAATATAATAGAAAAGACGTCAACACATTTGACAAAATCCGATGAGAATTACAAATATAACATTAAACATTTAAACTAAATACATGAATATGGGATGTATAAGTACCGTACCACGTCTTATAGTAATGCGAGTTCACACTCGGCAAAACAGTCACAATCGGGAATAAGTCACGTTTGGTAATTAAAAGATTAGACGACATTATGACAAAACACAATCTACCATGTGGTAAAAATGTCCTTAGCTAGTTTGGTCAACGAAACATCGTATGGATCCACCAAATCGTGATGGTGTCCATAAAATTTACGGAGTGTCAATTTTAATCTGTCCTCCTCATAACTTTGTTGGAGCAGTTTCTGCGTAAGGAGCACACTCCTGTATATGAAGTCCGTATAGTGTGAACAAGCACGTGAATAACGTATCAATTGTGATATGTAAACACCATACGAAGGGGCAGAGGGTATGTTACTGCTGAGAAATGGGAAATTGATAATTGGGAAGTTGAAATCGTCCCGTTTATCATAGATTTTCGTGTGAAGTCGTCCATCTACGTCAATATTGAGGAAAAGATCAAGGTATGAAGCAGTCCTTCTAGTATCAGTGGTATCCTTAATTTCAAGTTCACTTGGATATATGAGATGTAAGTATTGGCTGAAATATGGGTTATTCAATGATAGAACATCATCAATATATCGGAAAGTAAAATTAAAGAATTTCGCAAGGTGCTTTTTCTTTTTGTCTTTTAGAAGGTTCTGAATGAATTCTGCTTCATACGAGTACAAAAACAAATCAGCCAGCAGGGGTGCACAATTAGTACCCATTGGAATACCGACTGTCTGTTGAAATATAAATCCTCCAAACTCAACAAATATATTGTCGATCAAAAAGTCCAGCATTTTGATAATATCATCTTCTGTATATTTTCTGGGAGATTCAGTGTGATTTTTCACAAAATATGAATTATTGTAACCCAAAACAAGAAATTTGTATCTACGATTTCCATTTTTATAGAAAAAGCTCTGTTTTATGAGATGGTGTAGTCGATCTTTCAACTGAGCATGGGGAATAGTAGTATATAGCGTAGAAAAATCAAAAGTTTTTATGTTGCTGCAAAATTGCAAAGATTGTGATTGAAGGTTAAGCAGTAGATCTTTCGAATTTTTGAGAATCCACATCTGGTTAACACCACTGGTAGAATATATCTCCTCACAATATTTTTGAAGCCCATCTTTAACTGTCGAAAGAATAGTAGTCAGTACTTTAGAAAGATGTTTGGTTGAACATTTTGAAGACCCAGCTATGTATCGTTCTTTATATGGAGTTTTGTGTAATTTGGGTATCCAGTATAATGAAGGCAAGTTTTCTTCGTTTTCTTTGATGTTGATACCAAAAGAAAGAATAGCCTTGTCTTAGTAACTTTTGAGAAAGTAGTATTCCTCGTTCAACAAAATCAACGTACTTTGAGCTAGCTCTAGAGTAACGTATAAATTGAGACACATATACTCCATATGATGGTGCCGCTGGGATGTTGCTACACAGAAATGGAAAGTTGACTATAGGAAAATTAAAATCATCGCGTTTGTCATAAGGTCTAAATATGAGGCAGATTTATCTGTGTCGGTAGTATCTTTAATTTCAATTTCACTTGTATATATAAAATGTAAGTGATCACCGAATCTATTATTATTAAGAGACTGTACATCATCAATATACCGAAAGGTGAAATTAAAAGTCTAGGCCAATTTCTCCTTTCTTTAAGGCCCTTGGATAAATTCTGCTTCATAGTAATAGAAAAACAAATCTGCAAGTAGAGGAGTGCAATTGGTACCCATTTGGATTCCAATAGTCTGTTGGAAGACCAAACCTCCAAATTCAACAAATATGTTGTCAATTAAAACGTCCAGCATGGCAGTGATATCCTCGTTGGTATATTTTTCCTCGACTCTGTATGATTTTTCACAAAGTAAGCTGAATTCCAGCCAAAAACTAGATATTTAAAACGTCTAGTGCCCTTTTTAATTAAAGAAACATAAGTTGACGAGTTCTTTCAGTCAAGCTTAGTTTAGTATGCAGAATAGTGGTATAAAGAGTTGAAAAATCGAAGGTTTAATGTTGGTACAATGTTTTAATGATTGAAATTGTAAATTCACCAACAACTCCTTTCAATTTTTCAGTATCCACATCTGATTAACATCACTTCTTGAATATGCCGTTTCGAAATATTTCTGAAGTCCGTCTTTGACTGCAGTGAGTATGGCAGTAAGAACTTTATAAAGGGGTTTAGTGGAACACTTGGAAAAATCTGCAATATACCTTTCCTTATAAGGATTCTTGTGAAGCTTAGGAATCCAATATAAGGATTGAAGATCCTGATCTTTATCCTTTGGATTAACACCAAAGGCGATTAGAACCGATGTGTGGTTTTCCAGGATCTCCCGCTTCGTAAGCGTACTTAGTGTATATATAGGATTTCCAAGTGTGTTATTTTTCCCAGTTCCTTAATCACGCAGTCAATTTAGTGTTTCTTGCAAACAGAAACAATATTGTTTGATACTTTGTCAGCTAGAACGACAACATATTTGTCATGTAGGCAAAACAACTCCTCTATGACATGATGGTCTTTAAGGAGTGAAGGAGCTTTGATGTTCATTGACCCTTTCAGCTTACTTACTCTTATCTGAATCAATGAGCTCACTGATTTTATCCACTCCGAAAGAGTGTCAAACTCAACCTTTTCTCTTTTTGCCCAGTCTTTAGCATAACCCTCAACAGAATCCATTAGTAGTTTGAAGTTCTGCTTCCGATTGATTGGCTGTGGCTCTCTATATTTCGGATGCTTGGACAAAAGTTGTCTCAATTTGTAGTTATTTACTATGTTTAGGTCTACAGATATTACATGGCCAGCAGGATAATACACGAAATGGGAATATGAACAGGCACAGTCAGGTGGTTTAGCTTTGAGGTCATCAATATTTAGATTCTATATTACTTATTTGTGATTAATTTTTTAGATGCAACAGGCTTGGTTTAGGGATAGGATACTATAGGAGAAGATTGATTCTTAAAGTAAGAAAGAATGTTGCTTGTTACTCTTTTATGGTGAAGAATATTACTTATATTTATAGCATCAATACCCTTGTTTATCAACTTCAAATTGAATAATAAACGTTTTTGCAGCTCCTCCGAATGTTCAAAAACGGGTCTGAATAATCTATGGTTAGTAAAGTCAATCACCATGGCAACTATTTTATACTTCTTAGATCGACTATCTGTAGAATGACATTCTTCACACGCTTTCAATAGAGAGTTCAGTCTAGAAAGCGGAAGTGAGTATAGTTTAGAGCGAATATGATGAATTCCAAAAGATTTATTGATATGTTCGGCAAGTCAATCTTGTCATCCATATCATTTGGATTATAACGACGATGTCCATGGCTCCTCGGCCGACGAAGAGACCTATTGAACAAATCCATCACATTCACTGAAATACAGATAGGGCTACTCAAGATACCTACAGTATCTATTTTATAGTTACATCCATAAGGTGTTGCAGTACCTCATTCTCTGATCCAGTATTCTTCTCCTTGTCTGCGGAACGATGTACTTGATGTTGGATTATTGGTGTGGTGATAATTTTTTTCTAAAATGCGATCACATTTTTCTAAAATGCGATCTTCAATGGAATTTCCTAAATGATCAATTTCATTGAAATGTTGGTTACCGATTTGTTGGTGTGAATATCGTTCACACCTTACCTATATCCATTCATTCTGGTGTTTAATCTGCTCTTTGTTATGTTTGTTATTCATTCGATTGTTCAATCTGTAAAAGTTATGTTTGGTCAAACAATTCGGAACGTAAGTTCGAAAGTATATGAAATTGAATTCTGTCTGACAGCCAGACATAGACATCTTACTACAATTCAATATATAAAGTACAACTGACACCATATATGAAACATGTAAACAGAAATGTACACCATACACGCAATACCATGGCGGTAGAGCATACAGGTATATGAACAAAAGACCAAACAACATCAAAAGAACATTGCCAAATGATGCATGATAACGAGTTTAATGTTTTGTTGACCTTTGTCTTTTCTTATTGCCGTAGTTGCAATTTCTTTTTATGTCCCATTTATAGGCGTTATTTTTCTTGTATGCGCGTCCGTTCGTTCGTCTGTTCGTTTCTCCGTCTGTCTCGCTTGATGTTAAAGTTTTGGTCAAGGTATTTTTTGATGAAGTTGAAGTCCAATCAACTTGAAACTTAGTACTTATATTACCTATGATATGATCTAATTTAATGCCAAATTATAGTTTTACCCAATTTGCACGGTCCACTAAATATAGAAAATAATAGTGCATATGGGGCATCCGTGTACTAGGGAAACATTTTTGTTCTTTTCATTTTATTAAAATATTTATACTTTGAAATGCTTAAATTTATCGAGAATCTTGGGCAATCTAGGTTTTTTTTCTCGATTAAATGTCTTTAACGATCCGTTACCAGAGCTTCCACGATCGTCTCGAAATACTTGACCACCATTAGATATTCTTTCACGATCACTTCTCTAGTCAAACCGAATGACACACGTGAAATACGCATATGTAAGGTTCATACTATAAGTATTTATAAGTAACAAAAAAAAACTTACGGCTTCTTTCCTTCAAATAAACTGTAAAAGTAAAATGAAATGAAAGGGTTGAATAAAGAAAACAATTGAATATATAGATATTGTAAGAAATAAAGAACCAATTATTTTCATTCAATACAAACATGACAAATATTTATCATTTTCTTTTGTGACAAAAATGTAAAAAACGAAACACGACCATTGTACTAGACTGTTGACAATTCGACCTTTCGTCAAACAAGAAATTGTATAATCTAAGTATGTGAAAGTAATGTTAGTAAAACTTTGATATATTAAACGAATGTTAATTAACGGAATATCTTCGGAACCTCTAAGTTATGGCTTTAACATGCTCATCCTGGTACATGTAATACATAACGGATATATGCATATATGCCTTTTAATTAATACCATGGTAACTATTTAACTTAACATGGGTTCCATATGTCATCAATTCTGAATCAGAGTCCTCAAATTACATAAAGTTAGATATAGGAGAGAAATAATTAGTATAAGTAAGTTATCATCCTCCTGCACATGTACGTTTTAAAGTATTTTTAAAGATAGTTATCCGAAATACTTACAGCTTCTTTCTTTCTCCATATCTGTAAAAATGGAATTAAACGAAATCGACGAAAAATAAAGCAAATGAGTATATAATTATTGTAATACACTAAAGAACAAACCAATTTACATTCAAACAAATATAAAAAAAAGATTTATCATTCTATTTCATGACCAAAAAAAAGAAACTAGACATTTGGATTTGAAACAAACATAAATGTTTGAAAGGTTGTAAACTTTATACTGTGAGCAATATAAACTGTCATTGAAAAAGAAATTTTGAAAATAATGTTAGTAAAACCTTTGATACATTATACAAATACGAAAAGACGGTAAATCTTCTAATTTTCTTATTTTTGTCTTCACCTAAGCAACACAAAGCGATATAAATAGACAAAAAATACGTAAAATGAAATATTTAATTAAAGAATAACATTTAACTATGCCATATTTCAAAATAGCGAGTCCATTTTCTTTGTTAAATGACTATTATTTGGTAGCATATATCAATTTCTAGATGATAATACAGGCGGTCATTCTTCAATACAATATATATTGTTTAAATTAACGACAAATAAAGGCAACAGTAGTATACCGCTGTTCGAAATTCATAAATCGATTGAGAAAAAAACAAATCCGGGTTACATATTAAAACTGAAGTAAACGCATTAAATATAAGAGAAGAACTACGACACAACAGAAACACAACACTAAAATGTAACACACACAGAAACGAACTATAATATAACAATGGCCATTTTCCGGAACTGGTACAGGACATTGTAAGACAAATGGTGATTTCAACCTGGTTTTGTGGCATGCCAGACGCTTTAATGGAAATATTGAATATAACATTAAAATGACAACATTACATGACAGGACTACAATACAAATAAGTGGGAGAAAATATAGGACAGAGAAGCACACGAATTATAGCTAACAAGAGGTATCAGGTGTAAAATCTAATACGCCAGACGTGCGTGTCGTCCATACAAGACTAACCAGTGAGGCTCATATGAAAAAAATCCGAAAGCCAAACAAGTACAAAGTTGAAGAGCACAGAATACCAAAAAATCAAAAAAGGTATGACCAATACGGATAAGGTTTTCTGTCTGGGATCAGAACATACTTATCATTTGGAAAATTCATACTTTTGCAAACAGTAAACTATATAAAATGATTATATATGCTAGATATACATGATAAAACCGAGGTGGTGACTAACTACAAAATAAAAACAGATACATTGCATAACACAATTTAAATTAGCACATCAGCCGAGTTGGTGAAAGTCATCAACGCACTTGGTTCCGAAAATGAGAATGAAGTCAGAATGAGCAATCTACTAACATAACATTGGGAATGGAAATGGGAAACGTAACAAAACGACCACAACATTCTCAACTCGAACGAAGAGCAGTTAACAACCGAAGGTAACCAATAACTACTAAATCGAGGGTACTTAACTAGAGGCTCTAAAGAGCCTGTGTCGCTCACCTTGGTCTATGTGAATATTAAACAAAAGACGCAGATGGATTCATGACAAAATTTTGTTTTAGTGATGGTTATGTGTTTGTAAATCTTACTTTACCGAATATTCTTGCTGCTCACATTTAACCTCTATAATGATCTTGGCCCAGTAGTTTCAGTGGAAAAAGTTAGTAAACATTTACAAATTTTTTGAAAATTGTTTAAAAATAACTCCTAGGGGGGTCAATTGACCATTATGGTCATGTTGACTTATTAAAAGGTCTTACTTTTCTGTACATTATTGCGGTTTACAGTTTATCTCTATCTATAATAATATTAAAGATAATAATAAAAAACGGCAAAATTTCCTAAACATTACCAATTCAGGGGCAGCAACCTAACAACGGGTTGTCCGATCCACCTGAAAATTTCAGGGCAGATATATCTTGACCTGATAAACAATTTTATACATTTAAGATTTGCTCTATTTGCTTTGGTTTTTGAGTTATAAGCCAAAAAATGCATTTTACCCCTATGTTCTATTTTTAGCCGTGGCAGCCATCTTAGTTGGATTGCCGATCACCGGACACATTTTTAAAACTAAATATCCCAAAGATAATTGTGGCCAAGTTTGGATTGATTTGGCCCAGTAGTTTTAGAGGAGAAGATTTTTGTAAAAGTTAAAAGACGACGCCGGACGACAACGACGACGACGACGACGGACGACGGACGCAAAGTGATGAGAAAAGCTCAGTTTGCCCTTCGAGCCAGGTGAGATAAAAATGGAGAAACATTTAAAAACATAGGTAAAAAATTCGTTTTAATTAAGTAATAGACTTGCTGTGTATATATTTAATGTTTTACAAAATGGGCGTTTTTTTCATTGAAAATTGTTCACATTTTTTTAGAAATCAACCACTAATCAGTAGAAGTTATGACCTATTGTGAAGTCGGAATGGTTTTTTTTTTTACAAACTGTGCCAATACACAACGGGATAAAGGAATGGGAAACGCGTACATGAAACGAAAAACTAACATGTTAGAATTTAAAACTTAAAACTAGTAAATAAGACAGTACGAGTGTTAATTGTACGACAGAAATTGACGTAACCTGTTTAGCGTTATATTCGTGTTGTCGTCTACTGCAAAATTTAAAAGTAACACAGTTTTGTATTGTGCATACACAGCTAATAACTAATTTTCGAGATGATACTTCTTTGAGTTATTTCGTAAACAATTTATTTCATTATATGTCTTCAATTCAGATAAAAAGTCATCAAATTGTAAACTGTTTAATATAGAATAAAAGTTAGTAATCAGCTTAGGTTAGTTCCATAATTGTACTAATGATAATTAATAGAAATACTCACAAATTCTTTCAGTGGCTAATCCTGTAATGAACATTAAGTGAAACAATTGAAGAAAAAAAAGAAACAAATGAGGAAGACGCCCTATTAATAACATAGAGAACCAACTATTTTCTTTTGATATTTATCATTTCCGTTTATGGCAAAAAGATGACAAACACGAAACAAGAACAATTAAAAAGACATTTAAGTACTTATAAAGTGGGCAATACGAACTGTCACCATGACGAGACATTCTATTATATAAGAATATTAAAATACTATTAGTAAAAACTTTTACATACTCCAAATTATCCTAAATGAATGTTGTTTCGATAATATGCATTTAAACCTCATTACCAATTTTGAGTTTTTACTTTTATAGGAAATTTAACATACCATTTATGTCATAATACAATTTCAATTCTGAATCAAAGTCTTCAAAAACCATGATAACATATAGTTAAATTTGAAAAATAAGAATAAGCGTTTCATAATATCTTTACAGATAGTTGTCCAAAATACTCACTGTTTTGCTCCTTCTCTATTTCTGTAGAAGTAAATATAGAATATAGTATTGGGGGAAAATGAGGACGTACATATTGTAATATAATAAAGAACAAACCATGTTCATCAAATACAGTTACAATAAAATGTTTGTTTTTCAGTTTCTTTGATGAAAAAAAGGTAAATAATAGACAATTTTACACAAACAAGCATAACATTTAAAGTAACAACAAACAACTTATAATGTGCGCAAAACTAACACAAAAACAAGACATTCTATTATCTCGGAATATAAAAAATATTGGTAGTAAAAACTTTTGTAATAACCGTTTCACAAATGATATCGGATATCTTCCTTACGTCGTATCTACTATCCCCTTCCCTTTCATAAATGTGACCTACCGAATTAAGCTATATACTGGATGTGTTAGCCTATAAGCAACACGACGGGTGCCACATGTGGAGCAGGATCTGCTTACCCTTCCGGAGCACCTCGTTTTTAGATGGGTTTGTGTTGTTTATTCTTTAGTTTTCTATGTTGTGTCATGTGTACTATTATTTGTCTGGTTTTTTTTTCATTTTTAGGCACGGCGTTGTCAGTTTATTCCCCATTTATAAGTTTGGCTGTCCAACTGGTATCTTTCGTCCCTCTTTTGAATATTCCAAATGATCCTATATAAATGGTGTTTCGAGATATAACAATCAAGTATCATTAACACAAACAAGTGCCCTTTCTCATTGTGTAATCATAAAAGGGTGCTAAGAATTCAACGACCTACCATAACTACATTGTATGACGGTATCACTAGCCCAGTAGTCAACACTTCGGTGTTGACATGAATATCGATAATGTGGTCATTTTTATAAATTTTCTGTTTACAAAACTTTGAATTTTTCGAAAAACTAAGGATTTTCTTATCCCAGGCATAGATTACCTTAGCCGTATTTGGTATAATTTTGTGGAATTTTGGATCCTCAATGCTCTTCAACTTCGTAATTGTTTGGCGTTTAAAATATTTGATATGAGTGTCATTGACCAGTCTTATGTAGACGAAACGCGCATCTGGCGAACTAAAGTATAATCCTGGTACCTTTGATAACTATAAATGAATCGGAATGCATTTTTAAATACAAAGACTAGTGCACGTACGGAACAAAGCAAATGAGTTGTCACCCGATAACAAACTGTTAGAAAAATACAAAAACAACTTGTTTTAAGGGCAATACGAACTTTTACAAAAAATTAACTAACAGGAACTTTTTTTGTCTTATTGTCTCCTATTTCCAAAAGACAAACAAGTATCATCCCTTTGTTTTATGCATTTAAACCTCATAAACGACATTGGAGTTTTTCTTCTAAATGATATTAAACACAACATTGATTATATAATATAACTTCAACTCTAAATCAAAGTCATCGAAATCATATATTTAAATTTGCATGAAAAAGAATAATCGTTTCATAATATTTTACAGATATGGTCCGAAATACTCACTGTGTTTTTCCTTCTCCATTTCTGCAGAGGTAAAAATAAAAGAATGCATTGAAAAAAAAAACAAATTAGGACATAAATATTGTAATATAATAAAGATCATGCCATGTGCATCCAATAAAATACAATAACATATTTGTTTTTCAGTTTCTTTGATGACAAAAGGTAAATGATACGAAGCAAGAGCGTTCTACACCAACAGGCATAGACGTTTAAAGACACACCAAACACATATACTATTGGCAATACAAGGTTTTAAAGCTAGCTAAACCTCTCACTTGTATGACAGTCGCATCAAATTCCATTACATTGTCAATGATGTGTGAACAAAACAAACAGACACAATAAGTAAAAATGTCAAAAATAGGGATACAACAGTCAACATTGTTTTATCATCTTAATCACTATAAAAACAACAAAGGAGTTGTCTTCCGGTTGGAAAACTAGTATTTAGGACAATACGAACGCTTACAAAAAAAGAATTGACAGAACCTCCCTATTGTTCTTTTTTCATTGTCTTCTACACGTTCTATCTACAAAAGACAAAGAACTAAGAAACTTTTGTTTTATGCATTTTAACCTCATTGAGTTTTTTCTTCTGAAGGTAATTAAACACGCCATTGATTTCATATTATAACTTCAACTCTGAATCACAGTCCTAAAATTTATAAAGTTAAATTTGCAAAAAAAAAAGAATAAGCGTTTTACAATATTTTACAAATAGTGTTCAAAATACTCACTGTGGTTTTCCTTCTCCATTTCTGTAGAAATAAAATAAATTAAAGTTTTGAAAAAAAGACAGAAAAAGGACATAAATACTGTAATATAAAGAAAAACAAACACGTATACTGTGGGAAAAAGAAACAGTCACCAAAACAATTAATTGTTTAATTCAAGTATGTCAAAATAGTTTTCGTTAAAACTTTTATGAATTTGAAAAAAATAAATTGACGGATCATTTCAAAATCTATAAATAATACCATAGCAAACATAGCTATATTATATGCACTGTTTTGCTCATAATTTGCTCGTATTTTATGTATTACAAAGATCCCTTTTTGCATTGTGTAGTCGCAAAAGGAATTTAGAAGCCAAAACTTGATTGTTCATACAGCGACCGATACACGAACGGGAGAAAACAAAGACACCAGACACGTGCACAAGAAAAAACAAAGTAAAACATATATGTAAATAAAAACCACTCGTAGACTTAATTTATGGATAATACGGAGCATTTACTCTTTTTATTCAACCATTGCTTTGACAGGTACAGGCTAAAGGTTTCACGTTGAACTTTAAAAAACCGACTGCCGACAAGTAAATGATTAAACATGGGCATAAAGTGCTTTTCTGAGATTTCAGAAGGATTTATGTGATGACGAAAATATGAATATATTACATAGTAAGGTTTCGAAAAATATCATGAACATTGTTTGATTTAGGACGTTTACAACATCATACTTTCAAACAATATGTAGGCGTTTAGTTTTTTTTTTCTTTTAAAAAGGAAATTTTAGTCAGCTTCTAATGCAAGCAATTGTCAGAAACTTAAAATAACAATGAAAATTCTTCCACCAATATATGGTAGAGAAACATGCTACCTCAATAATATTCTTCAGGCAAAGCAAAATGTCATTCAAACAAAGAGCAAAGAGTAGTATATTAAAACTCTCCGGACATATTGTTAAAAAAGAAACACTATATATGCTAGAATGTAAATAGAGAAACTTTCATCACTGCTACATAATTAATCTGCACAAGGCAAATCAATTCTATATTGAGTATTTTTACTTTGTCAGTTATCGTAATTCCTTTCGAGTGAAATTTTCATTGCTTCTCGTGCTAATAAAAAATTACTTCGACGTAAGTTAGTCATGGATATTTTAAATGTTTACGAGTAAAAAACAAATTGTGTATGGATATAGGAAGATGTGGTATAAGTGCAAATGAGACAATTATCCATCCAACTAACAATTAACAAAAGTGAACCATTATAGGCCAAGGTACGCCTTCAACACGGAGCATTGGCTCACACCGAATAGCACGCTAGTGTAAAACCATTCAAACGGGAAATCCAGCGGTCAAATGTATATAAAAACGAAAAACGAGAAACACTTGTGAGCCACATAAACAAACGATAACCATTGAAAATCAGATTCATGTCTGTTTTCTTTAATATAGAAGAAACATAAGACGTTTAAACAAATACAATACGTGTTAGCTTGTTTGCCGCTGATATGTCTAACTAAAAACAGTAGCAAATATTGACCTTTTAAGTAGTTTAATTCAAATTATCGAATACTTTAAGTGTTTATTTTTCTAAGTCTTCACATGTAAATCATAAAACATTGTGGTAAATAAAAAAGATAGTAAGATGATAAGAAATAATTTGATAAAGCCTGAACAAAATTTACAAACGACTGAAGGCTATACATCCGTAAAAAACACCAAAAAAATGTACAAACTTTAAATAAATTATAGTATAATTTAACAGAGTATCATCATTTGAAAATTATAATGCTCCTTCCATCCTTGAAAAATATAGATTACGCATTTGTCCTGATATACCCATGTTTTTTTTTTTGTTTTTTTTTTTTACAAAATAAGTGTTTTCTGTAAACAGAAATTGTCTAGAAAATAACGATCTATTATTTCCAGTTATGAAATGTCATGAAGTCGGAATAAACGTTCAAAAAGAAAACAATTCATGAAAAAAACAGTGTTGTTGGGTTTCTCCCTTTTAGTTACACCCCTCCCATTCCCTCAAACTTCATATGAAGATGCATTTGCCAGGCATTTGTAATAAAGGAATTATAGCAGCCTTTCTTATCTTTCTGATCTACATATGCCTTAACCAGTTAATATCAATAACAGCTGAATTCACGACTTTTTTTTTTGGATCATATGATACCGTCAAGACGTTTGATACATTATGAAACACTCACCCATTGCTTTTTTTGTATTTTGTTCATTAGTTTCAAAGGTATATAACTATTTATCCTTAAGTCATGCAATTATTTGGCTTGACAGTTTGTCAAGCTTTTACATATTAGACCCTTCTACAACGAAATTTGTTTAACATGCACACGTATAAAAACTGCGGTTTTTATCCAACGCAATCATAGGTTTGAACGTAGTTTTCAATTTAGACTCGTTTATATTTTTTTGTTTGGGCTTGTATCATATTTTCCATCCGGGTTATGTGATCCGTTCATCCCATATTGACTCTTAAAATTCAAGAGTTTATCTAAAAATGAGGGTATTTATTTTCTAAAAATTAGGGTACTTTTTATATGGCCTTCCGTTTCGATCCAACATCATTGAAGAGACATTTTTTGTCGAAATCCGGATCTGGTGTACTAAAAAAATATTGACACCGTATGTTTGTGGCATAACATCGTGGACACAAGTTAAAAACAAATCTGTTTAGTATTCAATTTATATTAAGATCCATTTTGTTACATCTTGTGATCAACTTAATTTAGCAATCGCCAATGGCAGTCAGCAGGGTTAAAGAACATCAGTTTATCGACCAGTTATCAGGATAGTTATATATGTTTATGTAGATATACATGTAAACAGTAAGCTTTATTTGTTAAATAGCAGGAGAAAATTGTTGCTTTTTAAATTATGAGAGTCTCTGTAATTTTGATTGCTTCATATACAATGTACCAATGTTTTACATGATCTTATGACATATGAAAGACACATATATTGTAAAGTGGTTATTGCATATATACATATTTAAAAAAATAAAACTTGTATATCAAATCTTAAGATAATTAGATTCTTAATTCACTATTTAAATTGGATCTTTTGGATTGGCAATACCTTTGTTTCAAAAAAATTTGTTGTTTATTGTCCTTCATGTCCTTAGAAATAAAATCTAGACATATTATATACATGATATAAGGATTTTAAACTTTGTATATTTAGTACAAAACTGAAAACAAAAAAATAGCTCATTTTGATATCTTGTCATTAGTATTTTGATGCATGATCATAATGAGCATATCAGGTTAATTTGACTCATATATATGAAGTAAACTTGTTTAGTAATAAGTAAATCACAATTTAACTTTCTGCACTAAAGTGTTCATTTAGATAATTTTATATATATATTAACCTGTCCTTTTAACAATGTTTAGAAATAGAATTAATCATACAAAAAAGTCTTGTAACTTTAAAAGGTTGAATAAGTTTTCTATGTTTTAATGTAGAAAGATGCTAACAGATCATTATACATTTTCTTCAGGTTCTTAAAATAAGAAAAAACTAATTTGATTTTAAATACATTTTTCTAAATTCAATTAAAAAAATAATTGATCACCTTATAATCTGGTTTTTTTTTTTAAACAGATAAAAGATACATCAGATGACAGACTTACATGTAGAGGAGCCTATAATTAGAGAAATGGATCAACTTGATTTTGAAGTTAACCTACTGCACTTATATGAAAATTCAAAAGTGAGTATGTATACCAGTATCTTTTAAAGTACATTTTATACATGTTTATCTTTATTTAGATAAAGTACCATATAAGATACAGTATGTGAAAGCATAACAATTGATATGATGACCAGTGTAAGCTGAATTCAAGACAAAATTAAAGCACAGATAACACACACGCAAAAAGTAATGAGACCATGTACTCTAAATATGTAAGAAGGATTTTAATCTCCCATTACAAATGTATATGAAGTCCTTAATGTGAAATCCTCTAAACAATTATATTAAACTTCAAATATGTGTATTTGAACAATGTTATACTATATACATGATATACATGTAGATCATTTGGTGATATTTCGCCAGTTACTTCAGTTATTGAGAGACTTCAATGTTGAAAATGACAATTTTGATAGAGGGCAATTTTAAAACTATCAACTTTATTGTTTATGGATCTTTATCTTTTAAATAAAGGCAACAGTAGTATACCGCTGTTCAAAACTCATAAATCCATGGACAAAAAACAAAATCGGGGTAACAAACTAAAACCGAGGGAAACGCATTAAATATAAGAGGAGAACAACGACATAACACTAAAATGTAACACACATAGACAAAATCCCACGAGAATAACAAATATAACATATATATATATAACATCAAAACCAAATACATGAATTTGGGATAGACAAGTACCGTGATACGTCTTATCGCAATGTGAATTTACACTCAAAAATAAGAGAAAACAAACGACACAACGTTATAATGTAATAGACACAAAAACGAACTATAATATAACAATGACCATATTCCTGACTTGGTACAGGGCATTTTTAAAGGAAAAAATGGTGGGTTGAACCTGGTTTTGTGGCATGCCAAACCTCGCACTTTTATGGCCATGTGAAATATAACATCAAAATGACAACACAGGACTACAATATAAATAAATTGGAGAACACAATTGACAAATATTACTGGGTGTCTGAAAGAATATTTCATTTTTTTCTGAAACTATTTAGATATTTATCATGTGTCATGTGTATATAGGCAAATATTTATATGTGTCATTTATGTTAAGCAAGGGCTTATATGAATTAAAAAAGATGTATATGTGTTGATAAAATAATTTCCAAATTATAACAGTGAAACAGAAAATAAGATCAATTTACATTAAAACAAATCTGTTAAAAGGAAAAAAAGTCAAAAGTTGTTTTTTTGTAAATAATTTTGTTAATATTTCTGTGCTATTTAGAAATTTGTGTACCAAAATAATTAAAATTCTTTGATATAAGTATCAATGTGGTATGCCCTTGTTATTTTTTGTTTTGTGCAGTACATGCATTTGATCAAAATTTATCGATTGAATAAACATGATAAACTAGTTTTTATGTTATCACTGTAGCTAAGTATATGTCACTTTTAAGGTAGCACAATACAAAGATTTTATGACTCCAACTCCCAAGTTTTAAAATCCTGTAACTTTTTTGATAAGGCTTGAAAATTTATAAAAGTGGTAGTTTTGGATAGCTAACAGATTACTCTTTCAAATTAATGCAATGTTTGTATTATGCAACAATTATGTAACCAATTATAATGTTAACTGTGTCTAAAATATTTTTCACCAAATTTCCACTTTCAAACGAAATTAGCTTCTTCATAGGTATCCCTAGAGGGTTGATTTTATTATATGTTGTTCCTATGGCTATTATCTACAAAAGGGTGTCTCAGATTTCAGATAGAATGTATAGAACAAATTTTACACCTAATTAAACATTATCTTCTTTTATGTGGTTAGGATGTTTACACTAATTAGAGATTTATGAGAGAATGGAATACCATAGAGACAATCTGAGACACCCTTTTGAAGCCCATGATGTGTTGAACGATTTCGTTAAAATGTTCTGTATAGTTAAAGAGATGATAGAGCTAAATTCATTCAAGTGAACTTACCCAGATTTTGCCACTTATTACATAATAATGGATTACATAATGATTGCATAATAAAAATATTGCATTCATTTAAAAGATTAATCTTTTATCTATCTACATATACCTCTTTTATTATTTTCTATGCATTCATAAGAAAGTTACAGCATTTCAAAGGTTAGTGATTGGAAGTAAAAAATTCTTTGTATTGTGCTACCTTAATCAGGCCAAGTTATCTGTCTTATTGCCACAAACCAGGTTCAACCCACTATTTTTCCTTTAAAAATGTCCTGTACCAAGTCAGGAATATGGTCATTGTTATATTATAGTTCGTTTCTGTGTGTGTTACAATTTAACGTTGCGTCGTTTGTTTTCTCTTATTTTTGAGTGTACATTGACATTGCGATAAGACGTGTCACGGTACTTGTCTATCCCAAATTCTTGTATTTGGTTTTGATGTTATATTTGTTATTCTCGTGGGATTTTGTCTGATGCTTGGTCCGTTTCTGTGTGTGTTACATTGTAGTGTTGTGTCGTTGTTCTCCTCTTATATTTATGCGTTTCCCTCAGTTTTAGTTTGTTACCCCGATTTTGTTTTTTGTCCAATGATTTATGAGTTTGAACAGCGGTATACTACTGTTGCCTTTATTTATTAACAAAGGAAATTTGATATGATTGCAAATTTCACGGCTACATGTTCCTATCATAGTTCTCTTTACGCCATAATCATTGGGACGTATGGGAATAATTCTCTGTTGTCATATTCTGACTTTTATAAAAACCAAGTGATGAAAATAAACAGTGCTTCTATTTCCAAAAGTTTTGAAGAAACTGATATGGAACACAATAACAATCAGAAGATGTAGTTTGATTGTAATGAGACAACTCTCCATTAAGAGACCATACAATGTAAAATTGTATAGTAATAGGTACAGCCTTCAATAAAACACTAAACCACTCTGCATATCATATTTAATTTTGCAAAAACCAAGCGCATAATTATATGTAGATTTTGTCACTGAGAAGTATATACGTGCATGTACTAATGTATTCACGTGGTGTCCGTCCTCTAACTTAAGTTGCCCTTGGAAAAATGATTTGAAATCCTCCCCCTCCTCTCTAAAAAATATAAACTAAAAGGACTAGACCTATGGTCATGATGGTTATGCCAGTTGGCAGATCAGAATATATCAGGTTAAGGTTTATGTTCTGTAGCCATATTTTTGTACGAAATTTTCCAACTTCAATTGTATCAAAACTACAGACATAATGAATACTAGAAATAGATCATTTTGTACATACACCAAGGGGAAACTTGAAACAAAGCATTATCATTTACTGTTTCATTGCATTTAATAGAAAAAAGTACTTTGTGTTAAATCAATGAAGATTTTTACAAAATGTTCTAACCAACCTGTAAATTCCAAAATACCTCGTGATGAGTCACTTAAGTCGAGTTTTACACCAACATAGTACTAGACTTCCATATACTAGGCAGTTTAGTCATAAGTGTTGTTTTCCTCCGGTGATGGATAATTGAAAACGGTTAGAAACCGGCTTTTCTCACTTTTCTCAATTTTCCTTATTTTACCATTTTTTTAACCTTACTTTTGAAAAAAATAAAAAAAAATAAAAAAATTTTATTTTCATTATTTTTTACACTAACATAGTACTAGACTCCATATAGGTAGTTTAGTCATAAGTGTTGTTTTTCTCCCGTGGTGGATCGTTGAAAGCGGTTCGAACGGGTTTTTTTTCCCATACATTTCAATAAAAATTCGCAGTTTGAGCGCTTATATTGATTTTCTTTAAAAAATTGTCAAATTCATCAAAAACGTAAAAAAATTAAAAACCAATTGTTCAGAAAACAATTGAAGGTCTTTCCACCAAAAACAATGTGTTTTAATATAAAAATTGTAAAATTAAGTTTCAAATCTCATTTCAATCGTTAAATGATAGCTTATTGTACGCTGATTCCAAAAATATATGGTTTCTATACTCTTTTTTTTAAAATAAGGGAGATGATTTGTTACTTCCGGTTTGAAAAATGTTACTTCCGATAATATTAAAATATTAAATTGACACTGATTTCAAAAATATCTGGTTCTATATACTTTTATATTAATAAAGTACCAAAAACAACTACTTCCGGTTTACAAACGGTCGCTCTTCTGGTTGTTTTTTTTCAAGGTTAAATGGTGTGAGACCTTTTGACAAAAGTCTCATGGCTGTATCATGTATACATGTGAGGTAAAAGCAAAGGTCAAAATCTAACAATTTAGAAAAAATAATTTGTCGATATCTTCTATGGTTTCTGGAAATGAGTGGAATTAAGCCAATTAAAAAATAAGAATATGACCTTGACTTTTGATCTTGACCTAATTTTCATTTTTTTGGACAAAGAATCTCAAATCGAAAGATCTTGGGTCTCTATCACTTATGTTTTACAAGATAGAAATGTATATCTCTTATATCAAATGCATAAAGGGAAATAACTCTCACATGGAGCGTTCATATCGCTTCGGTCAAAATAGGACAAATCATGCGAAGGATATAACGAGCAATTTTGTAAAATAAATTTGTCGTAATCTTTTACGGTTGCAAAGGAGTCGTGGACACAAGGAAAACAGTGTTTGGGGAGATAACTCCTACAAAGAAAAGTATTCGGTTACGCGAGGTAAATTTCAAAAGCACATAAACTGTTCGATTTCATATACAAAATATCTAAGCCACATATTGCGAAACAAATATTTATCGCAAGAACAAAATTAGGCGGAAGAAAAAAAAATAATCAGAAGAAAAACAATAGGTCTTTCCACAGAAATTTTTGTTTTAGTTGAAAAGTCCTTCCTGCTTCTCTCTGACATTGCCTCATAAATATATTCATTTTAAATTTTAAATTTTTGAAATATTAAGGTTTTCTACCCCTGGCATACATTACTTTAGCTGTATTTGGCAAAACTTTTAGGAATTTTGGTCCTCAATGCTCTTCAACTTCGTACTTTATTTGGCCTTTTTAACTTTTTTTGATTCGAGCGTCACTGATGAGTCTTTTGTAGACGAAACGCGCGTCTGGCGTATATACAACATTTTGGTCTTGGTATCTATGATTTGCTTATTCAGTACGACGTTAGATTAAAACTAACTTGGAAAGGTAACAAACGGCCACCAAAAACCTCATTTCATATGAGGCCCAGGTGGTCGTGTGGTCTAGAGGGACGGCTAAAGTACTTGCAACCTTAGGCGTTACTTTTGACGTGAACTGGACTGATTGGTGAATGATCAGTGACGGATGTTTGACTGATCGATGAGTGATCGGCGACCCATAAGATCTGGGTCCGTGTATATCTGCGTCCATTCGTTTTTCGTTTTGAAATATCATAAACAAAAAACAAAAAACAAAAGAGTTTTCATTTTTTGTTTTTGATTTCTTTAAAACCCAAATGAAAAACAAAAGTGTTTTCGTTTTTCATTTTTGATTTCACAAAACAAAAATCGAAAAACAAAAGTATTTTCATTTTTTCATTTTTGATTCTCAAAAACTAAAATCGAAAAACGAAAGTGTTTTCATTTTTCATTTTTGATTTCACAAAAACAAAAAACGAAAAACGAAAGTGTATTCAATTTATCTTTCCCCACACTGTTTAATTGTCGTTCAAAACATGACAATGTTGTCATTTGTCATTCATTTAAAGGTCGTTAAAGTATAGACGCACAGCGGTTGTCAGATCAATACTACTTTAATCGAAGATAATGTCGACGGATGTCTTTAGCAATCGGAACGATATGGTTGCGTGAACTTTATTACTTTTAAGTTTAGAAAGGTCGATCAAAGATTAGTAGAATTGATGACCAAGGTCCATCTGCCAGTATTTTACGAACGACGAGAACGATAATGTATTTTGCTTGATAAAATTTTAAAAAACATTAACTAGAGGCCGTTGATGGGGCATTATGGAATTGAGAATAGCGGACAAAAAATATAAATAATAGAGACAATGGACTAAGAAATAAATAAAATAGCTAGAATAATGGTGTTAAAATGTAATGATAAGAGAATAATTGTCAAAAAGTATAAAGAATAGAGAAATATGGCCTAAAATATCAAAGAATACAGAAATTAAGAACACCGAATCCAGACCATAATACTAGTTGCCTTAATGAAAGTTAGTTTGTCTCTGGGAGATAGTTATTGGTTATACGGTTTTTCTTTATTTCTATGTCTATTAATTGAGAAGAGTGCTTTCATTATTTGCCAACATTTTACATATCACATTATAAAAAAAGACTATGATTTTGCAAACTACCATAGATTTCCGGTAATTGTTCTGCATAGACCACACCACATTGGAGTCCCTGTAAAATTTTTTCAAGTGGACCTCAGTTACCCACCCTACCCCATCATTACATAAAAGTTAATAAACAAATGTCTACGGAAATACTTCTGTCCGCACAATGTGTAAAGTGGAGCTGGGTAGCTGATGTCTGCTGGAGAAAAAAATCAAGGTTGCTGTTTAGCTTATAATTTTTCAAAGATAGGTCCAAAGTTGGGGTCCAACACCCCACCCTTACCGAAAATGTAATAAGAATTGTCCTCACTAGGTGCAAAGGGAAGCTGGGTAGCTGGGTCTACAGTAGAAAAATCCAGGGTGTTGTTCTGCTTAGTTTTTTTTTTCTAAAGTAGGGCTAAAGTTGAGGTCGTATACCCTACCCAACCCTTACCGGACAGTTAAATAAAAAAATTCTGCGGCAAAACTTTTATCTGCACTAGGTAAGACGTAAGCTAGAGATCTAGGGCCTACTTGATCAAAACTACAGTTAATTTATAGCACGGATCAATCTTTTTTAAGTTAATAACTAATTTACTTGCCCACCAGACTTTGAATACAAAAAATAAACCTTTTGTCCAGTCAAATTTAAGCAAAATCCACTAGTTCAGAGGTAGAATGTTTTGTAAAAACAGTTTTGTGTGGCAAAAAAAAGTTAAAGCACGAGTGCAACTTTCTTTTCTTTTAATGCAGAATTTTTATTACTTTTCATGAACTATTTGACAGGATGCCGATAATAAGGAAAGCTATTTCACCCAATAGTGCAATTTTGCCATCATTAAAAAAAAAATAAAAAAAAGTCATAATTATTTACGAATCTATAAACACTCAAAGTGTTGACTATTTAAAATGTAAAGCGAGCAGTACGCTGTGTAATATATCGAAAGCGATTGATTTTGCCTTTATATAACTAATAATTACATAAGTTGTATGTTTCATTATAATTCATTATTCTGATTGGCTAACTGCACATCTCATGTTATTCCTTACGCAATTGCATTACACAATGAAATTCATCATTCATGATGACACGAGGTCCCACAATAAAGTGCAAAGGTGAATTTAATAAAAACTTGATAAAAATCGTGTTTTCATGATCCTAGCTAAAAAATGTAATTATAGACATTGAATGCTTCTTTTTGTAACTTCATAGGGTTGTAAAATCGTTGACCGTGCGCACATTTTAAGAAAGAAGCGATTCCGTGTTTCATACAAAATGTATTTCGGTCAACGCTTTACACCTCAATGAAGTAACAAAAAAAACCATTCAATTCTTAAATGAACCAGAAATTTAAAATTCATTGAATAGTGTCTTTGACTGCTTAATTATATATTAAAAACTGATGATATAGTGGTTATATCTTAATAAAAACATTTGAAGTACGTTTGAGTCTTATGCAGTACAGTGTATTTGTGTTTATATATTTGAAAACTGGCTGCTACCGACTGGCTGCTTGAGCCTGGTCTCACAAACTCCTCATTTTCATTACAGCCGATTACATTGAGTGTGTAGACAAAAGTAATATCTTTGGATCGCTTGTTTGTTAGCTGAACTATGAAGTAACTAGGTAAGGTATACCACCCTCATGTAGAAGGAGCCTAGTCCTACAGACAGATTGATTGGTTATTTGTCGAACTAGTCTACTCTTAAAGGAGGGTAGCTTACTTAAGCTAATAATACAAGCAAGCTAACCAAGGATATGCTATCTTTGCCTGCACACTCAATGCAATCGGCTGTAACTTCTTTACATTACAGGTTGCAACACCTTGCCAAATCATTG
This sequence comes from Mytilus edulis, assembly GCA_019925275.1. Lineage (NCBI taxonomy): Eukaryota > Metazoa > Mollusca > Bivalvia > Mytilida > Mytilidae > Mytilus > Mytilus edulis. The sequence continues at coordinate 93,921,985 of CM034362.1, forward strand.
GGTTCTAATAAACGTTTGGAAAATTAAGTCAATGTGCCTTCCAATAGGGTTTTATGCAGAACAATTACCGGAAGTCTATTATGGAAACTTGCAAAAACAATATCAAAATCGAAATCTAACTGAACAATGAAGTTACTCACATTAAAAAAGGTTAAGACATTGAAGGCCAAATATTTTTTTTATTCTTGCGTGTCTTATTATAATCAGACGGTAATTTGAGAGTTTACAAAGAAATTTAATATTAAGACAAAAATTAATGTAGAGCTTCATTGGTGAAATTAACTTACAATACAAATAAAGGATTCTCAAATGATCATGACTTTTGCTTGTAGTAAAATGATCAATCAATCTATCAATCAATCAATCAATCAATTGATCAATCAATAAAATTGAGACTGGAAATAAAAAAACGTGTCAAAGAAACAACAACCTAACCAAAGAGCACAACCGAAGGCCACCAATGAGTCTTCAACATAACGAGAAAATCCCGCAACCAGAAGCGGGCTTCAGCTGGTCTCTAAATAAAAATATCTACTAGTGATGTGGAAATGGACGACACACTGAACTTAGATAAAAAAAAAACATAAAAAAACTAACAAAGATCAGAGTCTCCTGTCTTGGGACAGGCGCAAAAATACGGCGGGGCTAAACATGCTTTGTGAGATCTCAACCCTCCCGCTATACAACTATATCTAGTTCATGTAGAATAAACAAACACACAACAATATGCACAGAAAAACTCAGTTTAAAAGAAATCCGAGTCCGATGACAAAATAGTAAACAAAAGAAACTACAAAAAATAAATATGATTCATAAATTAACAAAGAACTACTAGCAGTTACTGACATGCCAGCTCCAGACCCTAATTAAACATATCGAAATAATACATAGATACAAGAAGATGTGGTATGAATGCCAATGAGACAACTCTCCATCCAAGTCACAGTGTGTAGAAGGACACTATTATAGGTTAAAGTACCCTCTTCAACACAAATCCTTGGCTAACACCGAATAGCAAGTTATAAGGATCCCCAAAATGACTAGTGTAAAACCATTCAAACGGGAAAACCATAGGTCTAAACTATATATAACTAGAGGCTCTAAAGAGCCTGTGTCGCTCACCTTGGTCTTTGTGTTTTGGTGACGTGATGTGTTCGTAGATCTTACTTTACTAAACATTTTTGATGCTTACAATTATCTCTATCTATAATGAACTTAGCCTAGTAGTTTCAGTGGAAAATATTTTGTAAAAATGTACAAATTTATTAAAATTGTTAAAGATTGACTATAAAGGATAATGAACTAATAAACAATTTTACCCCATGTCAGATTTGCTCTTTATGCTTTGGTTTCTGAGATATAAGCCAAAATCTACATTTTACTCCTATGTTCTATTTTTAGCCATGGCGACCATCTTGCATTGGTTAGTTGACCAGGTCACCGGACACATTTTGTATACTAGATACCCCAATAATGATGGTGGCCAAGTTTGGTTGAATTTGGCTCAGTAGTTTCAGAGGAGAAGATTTTTGTAAAAGTTACGACGACGGACGACGACGGACGACGGACGACGACAGACGACGGACGCCAAGATATGAGAAAAGCTCACTTGACCCTTCGGGCCAGGTGAGCGAAAAAATGAGAAGCGAGAACGACATCAACAAACGACAACTACTGTTTTTTTTTGTGTGATTTTTTGATTACTAGACCAAATATTTCATGATTTTTTATTATCTAGGACTGTATTTTTGATTAATAATTGATTACCAAGTTTAATAAAACATATGTGTGTATAGCAAACATATCAACTCTGGCTTGAAAGACGTCTCTTTAATTGTTTTCGACTCGCTCTGCTCGGAAAAATTGACAAGAATAAAATCCTAAGATTGAACGCGTTCGTTCAACAATCTTATTAAAATTAATATATATATATTAATTTTCTCATACACATAAGTATAACGAAATCAGAGATATACCTTTTAAAATAAGATTAGTTCGTCTAATTTACAAATGTAGTATTATCTGTAGTAAATTTACTGACTTCTTTTATAAAGGATTTGAATAAGAATGTGTCCATAGTACATAAATGCCCCACTCGCACTATCATTTTCCATGTCTAGTGGACCGTTGAATTGAGGGTCAGAACTTTTGGCATTAAAATTAAAAAAATCATATCTGTACATTAACTTCACTTTCAGGTATAGAGATGTGATTTTTTTTCTGAGACAAGTGCTTGTGACAATCCGAAAGAACTTGTAGTCATTTGATGTTCAGTACTTCAGTACTTTGATTGTTTGAAAACGAGGTAAAAATACCCTGCGACATTCGGTATGTGTTTTTGTTCCTTCTGTTTTGTATCGATCTCATGCGTTAATCCTAAGCCCTTTCCACTGATTTGTATAGTTTGTTCTTATGCTGTGCTGTAACAAAACTGCCCCAGCTGCTAACAAGCATGTTAAACGCCACAATATATTGCATGTGCCTGCTCCAACTCAGGAACATGTAGTTCAGTGGTTGTCGTGTGTTGATGTCTTTTATATGAGTTTTTCGTAATTTATGTTGTTTTAAAATAGGCCGTTATTTTTCTCAATTGAACTGTTTCATTTTTTTCAATTCATGGACTATTGTAGCCGACAATACCGTATGTTTGTTCACATTGTTGAAGATTATATGGTTGCCTATATATAATTGCTTACATCCACTACATTTGAACTTTATGGGATAGCTGACTCATTTGCATTAATACCAAATCTCCTTATTAAAAGTTAAGGGGTGTGTGTATTTCTTTGGAAAATTTCAATGTTTTTCTCCCAGGTCACCCAGTTTGAATAGAATATTTTGACATGTTGCTGTGCTCTTGGATTTGAGTTAAGAGCCAACCTAAGCTCACGGCCTGTTGGTGGGTAGTTGATGACTATATGGTAAGCTCTGGATGTCTTTTTGAGTATTGCATACGGTGATTTGGTGATGTCTTCATGCCATGCATTGTCCCATTACTTTATATAGACAGCTTATCAGTCATCCTGATCTATCAAAGTAGCTCTCCTCGCCTTTTGTATAGTCAGACGAAAAACAAGATATAAACTGACTTAGCTTGGTATATACATGTTTATTTAATATACTCATATAAATATAAAAAAGAAGATGTAGTATGATTGTCAATGAGACAACTCTCCACAAGAGACCAAAACACCCCAGAAATTATCAACTATAGGTCATGGTACGGCCTACAACAATGAGCAAAGCCCATACCGCATAGTCAGTTATAAAAGGCCCCGAAATGACAATGTAAAACAATTCAAACAAGAAAACTAACGGCCTAATTTATGCACAAAAAGTGAACAAAAACAAAAAAGATAACACATTAACAAACGACAACCACTGAATTACAGGCTCCTGACTTGGGACAGGCACATATATTTTGAATGTGGCGGGGTTAAACATGTTAGCTGGATCCCAAATTCAAGTCAAATTGATGTTTTAAAACAACATAAAAGTAAAAAAGTGTAAAAAAAATATTTTAATAAATGTTGAAAACTACTTAAAATTGTAGCAAGTAATCGATCTTCATGACTATGGCTTCAATATTCAATGGTATAAATATCATGTTCTGCTTGTCGTAGACTCAAAAAGACTTCACGTTGGAAGAGATCTACGAAGACTAAAGAACGTTCATGTGTGGTTTGGCAATTGTACATGCCCACGACACCGATGTCCAGATATTGTTCGGAAGATGTTTTGAGAAGTTATGATGCTACCGGACATGTAAAATTAAACTGTTACAGTATATTACAGAACACAAAACTGGCTATCTTTGCTGTAAATACAAGTTAAAAACCGGACATGGTTTACATTAAAGCTAAAAATCCCAATCCCACGGCATCAAATAATTAAAAAAAAACATATGACCTTTAACATAGGAGGGCTAAACTAGCAATGGGCGGTGTCCAGGTCCTAAATAGAAAATAAAGAGATGTGGAGTAAATGTACACGGGACAAAATCGCACACAATATATAGAAAAAATACAAATTATTAATGAACAGGGCTTTTATTCCGCTCCTTCATCTTGAAAGGAGCTGGAGGGTCTTCAACGAAAGTAACATAGGTTAGTGCATCGGACTACAAAAACATAAAGTTTCCAATCCATTATTAATAAATATGTTTAAACTTTCAATAGCCACACACTTGACTTTGTGGATTACATTATTTTTTTTCTTCATCCTACATATGTCTTTTGATATTGTTCATACATGTAAATAATAAAGTCTTACACTGTATCTTTATATTTTGCTCCGAGACCGGAACATAATAAAATAGATTAAACAAAATTTGCGCTTTAGATTAAGAGTCTGAAGGATTTTGTATCATTTTTTCCAGTTCTTCTGGGGTCCTTGAGCCCTTCCCTCGCCAACGATATATAGTTTACTTTATTTGTAAAAGAGGTTAGTTACGCTTCTTTATTATCATCTTAGATTAACCTCTCCAAACTTAAAAGTAAAGATCACGCACCCTTATTGTTTAGATTGATAAAGACTTTTGCATACATCGATATTATCTTCGATTAAAATAGTATTGATCTGACAATCGCTGTACATGTATACTTTAACGACCTTTAAATGAATCACAAATGACAACATTGTCATTTTTTGAATGACAATTAAACAGTGTGGGGAAAGATAAATTGAATTCACTTTCGTTTTTCGTTTTTTTTTTGTGAAATCAAAAATAAAAAATGAAAACACTTTCATTTTTCGATTTTAGTTTTTGAGAAATCAAAATTGAAAAATGAAAATACTTTTGTTTTTCTTTTTTTGTTTTGTGAAATCAAAAACGAAAAACGAAAACACTTTTGTTTTTCATTTTGGTTTTTAAGAAATCAAAAACGAAAAATGAAAACACTTTCGTTTTTTGTTTTTTGTTTTTGATATTTCAAAACGAAAAACGATTGGACGCAGATATACACGGACCGATCTGTCAGATAAGTCAAATAACACATGTGAGAGTTACTATGACAACGGTCAGCGATCAATCAGTAAATTAAATTTATGCACGGATCGGACGAATATTAAAAATTCTTATATAAACCGAACTCGACATTCGATGAACGCGGTGGACCTCTACGAAGGCACCCTAATTTACTCATTAATTTGTAATAAAATTAGTTGCAATCAACAAAGTGAAAATAGTATAACAGTATAAGATGCTTAGAGCGTTAGTCAGAGGCTGGACGCCAGAAAAACAGCTGACTGATTAGAAAAATACAACACTTACAAGGTGAGCAATATGGTTTCTTGTGTGCATAGAAGCCTACACAAATCGTCACGGTATAGTTATCGGCAAGGGTTACAGTGCACTATAGTGTCAGCTGTTGCAAGTTTACTGTTGACATCCCATACTATTGTCACTGAGAAACAATTATGAGTTACCAAGCTTGACAATGCATGGTAATAAAAAATCAAATCTAAGTCTACAGAAAAAATAAGAAAAAAAATATCCTTATGTGAACGACTTTATACCAACATAACTGGATACAGTTGTATATCTAACCCCTCTAGCTAGAGGTCCTTAACTATAGATGATATTGTTATTGAAGGCAGCAATTTATACGATCGCATCGTATTTCCTTCAAACCCAAAATACTTGCAACGCAGTGAGCTCCCAAAAGATGTTCGCATGTGGGGAAGACTGTTTGATGTATACTCGTACATGATCATTCTTGTGAGTTGTCGGAGGTAGATTTAAAAGGGCTGCCCAGGAGCCCCCTCCCTTTCTGGGAAAATGTGTGGTTGGCCTCCACTATTGAAAATTCTGCCACTGGTTGTAATGAGAATTAAAACACTTATACTTTTATTTTTGTGGTAAAAGAATGCAGTTATTGCTCTATTTTGATACAAATTATTAACCGCCATATCATTTCAGTACTTTTTGTACATAAGGATTGGCTGTTCTTCATACAACATGCTTACTTTAAGGAAAACGGTACTAAATTTTTGTATGCATTGCCTAAAATGCAAATATTTCTTCATTTTAATAAAAAAATATTGTCCGCCATTGGTTTTTTGTACTTTTAACAGTTTAAAATAGGTTGGTTTCATAGAATTGAACGAATGTCATAAAATTTATACTAAAATTGTGATCGCATTATTTAAAATTACCAAAACTATTTTGATTTTATTAAAACTATACTATTTTATTTGAATATTTGAATCAGTTATTTTTAACATCTCAACACAAGTTTTTTAAATTAGAATTGAGATATAATAAGAAGTAAAATACTTAAACTTTTATTTTTTTGGAATACGAATGCAGTTCTTGCTTTATTTTGATACAACCATATGATTTCAGTACGTTTTGTTCATCAGGATTGGTTGTTTCTCATAAAATATGTTTTCTTTAAGGAAAAAGATACTAAATTTTCGTTCGTGTTGCCTGAAACGAAATATTCCTTCATTTTATAAAAAAAACTTGACCGCCATTAAAATTTTTGTACTTTTGATAGTTTAGAATAGTTTTTTTTATATAGAATTAAAAGAATTTCAGTGAAGTCATACTAAAATTTTGTTTGCACTGTTTAAAATTACCAAAACTAGTCATGATTTTATTAAAAAATTATCCTATTTTCTTTAAATCAGTTATTATCAACATCTCACGACAAGTCTTTTTATTAGAATTGAGATATATTAAGAATTGTTTACTTTAAGGAAAAAGTAATTACATTTTTTTACGCGTTGCCTAAAATGCAAATATTTCTTCTCATATTGGAAAATAATGTAACTTCAATTTCAACCAGTTGCTATAAATGAATTACATATGTTGTTTGGTAGAAAATCTGAATAATTTAAGAATAAATCTGCTTGAAAAACATGCAGTTGTTTCTTTGTTTTTATGGAGTATATTGACCACCATTGGATTTTTATACTTTATATAGTTTACTAGTGGTTATTATTTTTATTAAGGTAAAAAAGACTATTAGAAAAATATAAAGTAATGTTGTTTCCATTGTGTAAAATTATTCATATTTCTAGTTAAAAAAACAGGATGTTTTTTATAATTTGTTATTTTAAAGGCTTCGATTGTGACAGGAATATAGAAAGTCGGACTCCGTGATTGTGATAAGTGTTTTGAAAGATATTTAGGTTTATAAGGATACCAAATTTAAAAATATAGACTAAAATTTTCAATAACTGATCCTCTCATTTTGTTTTCCCGAGTATTTTTGTAAAATAATAAAATCAAAATCGCAATCAAGACACCGTTTTAGCACTCGCCGGGTTTGTAAATATATAACCTAAATAAAAACGAAAAAGCCCATTCTTTAAAAATGATATTTTAATTTAGGTTTTATCTGTACATTTCTTTTCATTTCAGTTCATAAAACTTCATAAATATCTAATAAAAAAATGTATCAGTTGTACTTGAACGTTCGAATTTCACGGGTCGCCATTTTAATTAAATCAAACGAATCTAAAATTCAGTAATTTGTATTAGTTTATCATGTGACATTTTAAAGTTCATTCCATCAGCATGGTCGATCGGTACTGTCCGTCGGATTAGTCAATTATTTTTACAATAAGTGTGACGGATTGCTGACGTGAGTTTGACGCGAATTTGACTGATCGGTGACCGCTGATTGATCGCTAAAACAGTTACGCCTACGAATGGAAGTACTGTACAGTGCAGGCGATTAAGGGCCACGATATTTCAGTAGCATGGGTTCGAATCCCGGGGAGGTAAGAAAAATAATCTGGGAAAGCAAATTTACAGATCTAACAATGTTGGGTTGATGTTTAGACGAGTTGTATATATAAGTATATATATAGTGTCTAAAAATAGCAACAATCAACATTCAATCTTTCCAGGTGTGGATCAGTTTGTAAATAAACTGATGCAGTTACTAAATTAAATTATATAAATGTCTTTGTCATAGTAATTACCTGTACGATGCCATCATACAAGTTATTACTTATCTAAATATAATTGTAGGAAGAATTACCTGTACAATTTTTGTTGTGAAAAAAATAATAACTTGTACAACACGTTATCTTTGAGTTGTATTTGTTTTTTCCGTAAGCTTCCTTCTGCTTTGTAAGGAAATAATTTCAGTTAACATGGCACCTTGAGCAAATTGGGCTTATCAACTTGTTGTCACTTTAAAGGGGCACTAGTTACAAGATATATAAAAATCTAATATATGATTTTTGTTTGTTCAATCGTTAATATAAATTACATAATATATAAGTGTCTAAGAATGTAACTTTAACACACTAATGAGTGTTATCAAATTAGTTGTTATATTTAACAAATTATGCACGCAATATTTCCCTACATAACAATTATTAAATCTATACAAATAGCAAACGGAACATAGTATTTATATTCTTACTTGTGTAACTTGCAAGCTGCAGTATGTTGGTGAAACATAAACTAAATTCAACATTAGACTTAACAATCAACGGTCGTTTTATGCAAAAGGAAGAAACTGTCCAATTACGAGACACATCTTAAGAACAGGACATACTTTTGATAATATCACCTTTCAAATAATTGAGGTAAACCAAAATTGGAACTCCGAAAGGAGAAATCAGCAAGAAAGGTTCTGGATGCATCAACTACGTACTCTTGAACCTGATGGACTTTATGAGAGGGATGAAAAACAGTTCTACCCAAACCTAAGGAATCAATCCCAAATGTCATTCTATTTAACTGAAACACCGATTTGTTTAGATTTAAGAATTGTTATGTACAATAAACGGCAAAAAATATGTTTTATATAGACCATCAATAAATATGTTAAACTTTTACACAAATTTTGTGTAGCTCAAGCTACAAAGATATTTTTTGTCATGCATAAAATTTTACCTAGATAGTGGCACACGCCAGAAGAAGCTAATTTGTTAAGAGACATATTGCGTGAATTACATATAAAATATAACAACTAATTTTATAACACTCATAAGAGTGTTAAAATTATATGCTTAGACACTTATATAGTTAATTTATATTAATGATTGAACAAACTAAATTATATATTAGATTTTTATCTTGTAACTAGTGCCCCTTTAAAGTGACAACAAGTTGCTAAGCCCAATTTGCTCAAGGTGCCATGTTAACTGCAATTATTTCCTTACAAAGCAGGAGGAAGCTTACTGAAAAAACAAATACAATTCAAAGAAAGCGTGTTGTACAAGTTATTATCTTTTTCACAACAAAAATTGTACAGGTAATTACTCGTACAATTATATTTAGATAAGTAATAACTTGTATGATGGCATCGTACAGGTAATTACTATTACAAAGTTTTTGTACAGGTAATAACTTGTACAAAATAGTAACATGTACACAACATATATATATATATATATATATATATATATATATATATATATCTCGACTAAAAATCAACCCAACAATATTAGGTCTGTAAATTTGCTTTTGCAAATTTTTTGTTCTTCCCTCGCCGGGATTCGAACCCATGCTACTGAGATATCGTGACACTAAATCGCCTGCACTGTAACCGGTGCGCTAGACCAAACGACCACCTGAGCTTCATAACAATGAAGCTTTCGGTGATTGGGTGTTACCTTTCAACGTCAGTCTTAATCTAGCGTCGTACTACAGTATATGATATATAAGGCATGGAGATGATATTTTTTACAGATCAGCTAAATTATCTATAGTAAATTATCCTACAAATTAATGTAAGATACAGTCACAGAAAATGATTATATTTATAAGTACGTCCGAGCCAGTGACAACTCAACAACAGATTTATCCATCGGATTACCAGCAGTGATGGGGATAAATGGTTGTGTACACTATATATATATACAACTAGTCTAAATGTATAGATCAGAAACTTATTAAAAGATAACAACGTTTCCCTCGGTCTTGGTTTATGACCCGGATTTGTTTTTATCTATCGATTTATGAGTTTTGAACATCGGTATACTACTGTTGCCTTTATTCAATTCATCACTCTTACTACTACTTTCACTGCTTTCACAGATCTTTAGGTAGTGTGACTTGTACACTTAATTATCATATAAAACATTTGATTGACATTAACAATTGTATGACGTTAACAAGTACAAGGGATACTTCTAATGTCATTTTAGGTCTTCAAAATGTTGCGTTAAAATTACAATATTATTTATCATTCAATTTTGGTATTTTACATGACGCATGAATATGTCACCACTTTATTAAAAAGGTTTATAAGGATATTTTGTTGTTCTGCATTTTGGTTTCTTGCAACACTGCGCAACCCTCATGTGTTTTTCTCTTCGTACGTATATTTAAATAGTTGGAATGGTTGAACGTTGTAAGACTTCTGTCGTTTTTTTTTCTTTATCTGAGCTGCTATAGTATATAATCTTCATAAAAAAAGTATGCACATGTATTGCCATGATAATTTTAATCTAATACAATCACCTTACTGTCCATCTTAATTGATTTTATTTTCCGTAAAATATTCTTACCTTCGATTTTTTGTATTGTCATTTCAGTTTGAATTCTTCTGTTCTCCATTTTTAAGATTGTCTTTGGATGCATTGTTTTTGGAACCTCAAAGCTCAATCGAACTGAAAGTAACTACTACTTTGATTAAACTATAACAATGTATACAATAAAATAGTTTAAACCAAACATCAAAGTGAAGACGCTGGTACAATTCTTAACTTTTTAAACATGATGAAGGTTATATAGCTATTTTAAAGATGTAAAACAGATTCTGCAAAACAAGGCTTCAAATCAGAATAATAATGGGCGATATGAACCAGTAAATTCTAAAAATATAAAACGTAACGACAGTAATGATGTTTCAACAACGGTTGCGTGGATATATATTGCCAATAAACACCAACGACCTATCCAAGTTTGTGAATATTTCAAATTTGCAAACGGTAGCTAATTTGTGGTTTTTTGCTTTTTGCATCTAATTAAAATAGTGTCTTTATGAAACGTGTTATGCAATATTGTTCTGTGATTTCCTAAATATTAAATCACGAAATTGACATTTTTTGTTACATGCTAACATAGATGTTCGGTAAATGCGTACTCATCTCTTTAGAGTTTTTACTACATTTATCGTTGGTAGGCGCCATTGTCTATATAGTTCAGATTTAATCATATTTTAGACACTTAATTTGCTTACCTTCATTTGGAGTCAAAATATGTAGCCTAATATCTACTTGTGCATGTACTTTTGTATCGATTTTACATACTTCTATCATTTTGTTCAGGAATGATTTGACTGCGGTTTCAAAAGCCTCTTGATCACGCAATATAACCGCGGAAATTGTTGTCATCATGATTAAAGATCCTTTCTTCACAAATTTAATTGTAAATGAACCATCTTGAAATGTTGGATCTTTCAACTTTACCACTACGTCTTCTAAATCCCATTCTCGTGGCACATTAAAATGCCACAATACAGGACGTTCCATGGAATCTATATATAAGAAGTAAAATCACAAAAATACTGAACACCGAGGAAATTTCAAAACGGAAAGTCTCTAATCAAATGGCAGAATCAAATGACAAAACTCACCATACGAAAGGACAACAACTGTCATATTCCTGACTTGGAGCTGGCATTTTCTTATGTAGCAAATGGTGGTTTGAACCAAATTTTATAGCGCTAACCCTGTCACTTGTATGACAATCGTATCGAATTCCACTATATTGACAACGACACGTGAACAGAACAGACATAATAGGTAGAATTGCAAAAAAAAAGTGCTTCAGCAGTCATCACCGTGGCACAATCTCATTTAGAACAAAATCAAATAAATATTTAACAAAAAAAGCACACAAAGCATAAAAATTATAATAGAACAATAACATAATAGCAGGATGTTTAGAAGTACAGAGCCACGTCATATGTAGCAAAGAAACGCAAAAAGTAATTCGGACAATGCACACTAGCAAAAATGAATGATTATACAAACAACACATTGACGGGATGTACAAGTACCGAGCTAACACCAATAAATATCCCCGAAAACAGACAAAACAGTAATAGGAATATTAATAAAGACGAATAAAAGAACTATATACATTATTAGGATGATAAACAACGTCAGTACGCAGACTATATACACAAAGACCGAAATATATTATTTTTGAAGTTGATACGGAATATGTACATCAACAAGGCATTGGTTCCTTCCGATGGACATTTTTAGAACAAGTATGTATCTTAATTGTAATTGTAACTAATTATCTTAACTACGGTATGACTTGATAAAAAGAGGCTTTAGAAACCAAAGGGATATTTAAAAATATACTGACAAAGTCATGGTGAAAACAATTGAGACCAAAAGATAAACATACTTTCACAAAACATCCCAAAAAAAGAATGAGTGTCACGAATCCGACCAAAAATCGGAATGAATGACAGACTTCAAGAAAGGTAAGCAGGTCATGCTCCATATGTAACATCATGTTGCTCATGTAAATACACTTCCATTGATAAATATAATTTGGTTAGTCACATTTGGAGAAAAGAGAAAAGCATTGTGGTTAAGACTTTTTGCGCATATCCGTTGTCTTATATGAAATAGATATTCCGTAATGATCAATCAACTCGTAATGACGTCCGTAAACTGTACAAAGGGATGATTTCAACTTCACCGCTTAAATCTCTTTGATAAATAGATTCCTTCTGAACAGCAAGGAAAATATTAAAAATAAGCCCTGCAGTATCGTATGAGCTAGGAGTAATATATTCCACATATGACGGCGCTGCTGACATGTTGCTTCATAGAAACGAAACGTTCACAATTGGGAGGCTGAAACCATCTCTTTTTTCGAAAGTTGTGTTTTCAACCAACACTTATTGTCAATGTTAAGATGTAAGTCAAGATATTAGACAAACAAAACTGAATCTGTAGCATCCTTTGTCGCAGTTTTGATTGGGCAGATGCGTTTAACATTGTAATCACACGTTGACCTATTTTGTAAGAAAACATGATCTACATAGCGGAAAGTGACGTTTATTGTTAATGCTTACTTTTTTTCTGATCTCCTAAGACACTCCAGTATGAAGACAGTCTTATATGAATAAATAAACAAGTCGGTGAGAAAACGAGAGCACAGTTTGTTGATGAAGGTAAATCCAGAAAAGCGCTTCGGACGCAATAAATTATTAAACGTGTTGTTTTATATTTTTACATCACTGGGTCGATACCTCTGCTGGTGGACTATCAGTCCCCGAGGGTATCATCAGCTCAGTAGTCAGTGCTTCGGTACTGACATGATTAAACAAACTTTACTAAAATTGTCCGTTAATAAATTTTGAAATTATTATGAAACTAAGGTTTCAACTCCCTCAGGCAAAGTTGGCTTTAGATGAATTTGGCTATTTATTTTAGGTATTTTTAACATATAGCTCTTCAACGATTTTCGGTACTTATACATCTTCGGATTTCAAATGTTTGGCTTTGAGCGTTCCTGATGAAGGTAAATCCAGAAAAGCGCTTCGGACGCAATAAATTATTAAACGTGTTGTTTTATATTGTTACTATTGGAATGCCGACTTTTTATTGAAAAGTACGTTAACTCAACAAAGCAACTGTGTTGTCGATCACAAAAACAAGAGATTTGATGATATCTGTTTCTTTGAATTAGTTTACAAGGACGATGTATCCCTCATTAAAGATAATTATATCTATGTCGGTCATTCTTTTAAATAGAACACAGCAGGGCCAACTCTTTCAATTTGTATCTCAGTGGGAAATGGATGAATACTTGTATATAAATGTAGTAGAGTTAAATATTTTATTACTTTTGCAAAATGAAAAAGACTTTGTTTTATAGTATGTACTCTACAAGACCTCTAGAATGGCCAGTTTCACAATAACTTTGAAGCCCGGCTAAGATTGTTAATAAAATTGGTGTTATCAATTTAGTAAGAGATTTTGTGGAGCATTTGAATGACCCAGCAATATAACGTTGGTTGTAAAGACATTAATGTTATTGAAGTATCCAATATCGAGCAGGAAGATCCATTTTCCATGTTTTGCGGACATTCTAAAGGAACATAGACCAGACCTATGATTATATATAATGTCAAGGGGGATATCGTATAGCGGGTTGTTTTCGCGGGATATAAATTGTTGCTTATTTTCACGGATAGAATATAACCGCAAAAATTAATTCCGCTAACTTAGCAAGCCGAAAAACTGATAAATGTTTTAAATCCGCCAAAATATTAACCGCCGTAGTACTTATTTAATGAAAATCACGTCATTTTACACCCGCAGAAATAACCCGCTAAACGGTATGTTTCTAGTTTCACATTCAGTTGTAGAATACCTAATAAATGTATCAAGCAAATATAATGAATTTATCTGCGGGACTTTATTTGTGGAGTTAACAATTGAAAGATTATCATTTGCCGTTACCGCTGAAGCCTGCTATTCATGATTTTTTATGAAAACTTTTTGACGTCAAATATACCCGACCCAGCTTAAGGTTTATGTACCCTTCTGTAGCCATTTTTGTACGAATTTTTCAAACCTCAATTGTACCAAAACTAAAGATATAATAAATAATAGAGATAGGCCATTTAGTACATGTTCAAAGGGGAAACTTGATGCAAAGCATTATTTTTTACTGTTTTATTGCATTTGATAGAAAAAGAGGACTTTGTGGCAAATAAATCAAGATTTTTATAGAAAATCCACAGCCTTTAACACAGAAATTTTTGTTATAAAATTTGAAACATAAATTACTCACTTGATTTTCTATGATGTGCTAGTGTTTGTTTTTTACAAAAAGTTCTAAGTAACCTGTAAATTCCAAAACACCTCGTGCTGAGTCACTAAAGTCGAGCGCACCCTAAAAGGTGTACTTGATTTTTGCCATATTTATACTTGTCTTAAACAATAACTACATTTATAAACTTGTTTTATGGAAATCAATGCTAGCACTGCATGCAATAATCCTATATCTATCAGTCATCAAATTGCCAAATATGAGAGTACAAGGATAAAGGCTGTGGATTTTCTATAAAAATCTTGATTTATTTGCCACAAAGTCCTCTTTTTCTATTAAATGCAATGGAACAGTAAAAAATAATACTTTGCATCAAGTTTCCCCTTGGAATATGTGCAAAATGGCCTATCTCTATTATTCATTATATCTGTAGTTTTGATACAATTGAAGTTTGAAAAGTTCGTACAAAAATTCTTAATGTTTTCTTAAATGAGGCTATCTTGACAAAGCGATCGATTGTTTCAATTTATCGTTGTTAAAAAATACTATCTGCCTTTTTATCGTCTGACCTATTCTAAGAGGTCGCTAACCTACCGTGCAATGGGCTGTATAGCCAGCCAATGCCGTTAAAAACTCCCTTCGTCGAGAGATCGCGAATTAGCAAATGAGCAACACAGGAGGTAATTATAAGACGCGAAACATCTAAGTATTTTGTAGGATCAACAACTTTCTGTGTTGTAAACTATCGAAAAGGTACGCATTCGGTCACTTTTTAAGGGGTTTAGAATATACATCTTAATAAGAGAATATTGTAGTGTAAGACAACACCATCTATCAATCTGCTATCGTTAGTCGCCGTACGCGTATTATAAAATATGACTCATCATTTTATTTCAACAAAAGGAAACATGCCGGTTGTTACGAGTGGGATAATCACTGCCTACATTCCAACGAACCTGCATGCACCTCCGGGTTTTTGTCGTAGTACGTATCGCTCAATTCGTAGATTTGAGTGTAGTCTTTTGTAAGTTGTTGTTTGTCTTTTCGTGATTTTTTTATTTTCACATGATTTTGTCTTTTATTATATTTAGGTAACGGTTAGCCACTTGGTTAATATATTCTTCGTTATATTTTGGTTTTGGTCAAGGTGTTTTTGTTTGTCTTCTTCTAATGAATATTGAATGCTTCACTCTAGATACAACGCGCTCTCATCGTATACTTAATGTTTGAATATCTTTACTCATTCTTTATTAAAGTAGTAACATAAACTATAAATTACCCTGAGAAGGTTTTGTTGTTGATAAGCAGACAAAACACCATACCTTGAAGTTTGTCCTGTGGAACAAGCATATTCTCTGGTGTGTCTTGTCTGTCATATAAAACTGTCACTGATAGATTTCTTATTGCATGTTGAAGACTCTCTAGATAAAGAAAAACATATTGAAAAATATTATGCATATTAACATAACTGTGTCTGGATTGAATTATTCCAAGGATCAAAGCGTGAGAGCACTGTAAAGGCACCTGCTGTCAAACCAAGGTTTTGTGACTTCTTGTTTTCCTCTTGATATAAATCAATTACACCTGACAGGACACTACATGTATCTCAAGTTTATTGACCAAATTATGAAAGACAATTGATTTTGTCAGTACCAAGTCAGGAATATGTTATCCATTCGTTTGATGTGTTTCAGCTTTTGATTTTCCATTTGATTAAGCCATTTTAAGGACTTTCCTTTTTTAATTTTCCACGGAGTTCAATATTTTTGTGATTTTACTTTTTTGCACCAAATTTATCTGTTTATTTGTTCTCCTATATCATACTTGAGATATGTACTATACATTTTTTTGGACTTAGGATTAAACTGAACACCAATACATAAATTGTTCAGTAATATAATAGTGTTCGCATTATTTCTATAATATTCTTAAAAAGTATTATTCGAAATGAAAATGTTGTAAACCGGTGCTGTTTATTAGATTACGTCAGTTTGTTGTTTCATAGCCCTTTTACAAATTCCGAAAAATCTTTAAGAAAAAAAATGTTCCATGCAAATATATATATTCCGATGGACAAAATATATAGTTTTTTTTAATTTAAATAAAATGAGCCCATAGGAAAAAGAAACGATGGAAAAAAATCCCTTGGAAAATTTAAAATTTATCATGCCCACAAACACTTTTCAAAAGTTTCCATGGGAAATTGTAGTTCGAAAGGGAATATTTGAATTCTCATGGAAAAAATCTTTTTCCTATATGAAATGTAGGTTTAATCAACAGTTTTGACAACAGTGACATATGGGGACATACACAGGAAAAATTGCAACATATGTTTTCAAAACATATGATAAACATATGAAAATCATATGTTTTTCATATGTTTAGGACAAACATATGATAAACATATGTTTACAATCATATGTTTACATATGTTTTGAAACATATGAAAACATATGTAAGCAAACATATGTTTGTAAACATATGAAAAACATATGATTTTCATATGTTTTCATATGTTTTAAAAGACATTAAAAAAAGATGTTTGGAGAAAATGTCAAAATTAGTATAAAAGCATGTCACCCCACAGCAGAGCCATTTTCATCTTGGATTGAACAGAATGTAAAATAATTGAATGAGTTATGATTAATAAATAATTATATGAATAAAGACAATATTAAAATATTCTTCATTTTATAGTTTGTTCTATAAAGTTATCCTTTTTTATATTTATAATAAGGGAGCTACCATTTGATTTTTATGGGGGGGCTAGGATGAAAAATGTTGTCCTGCATTTTTTTTAGCTGTAATCTCTGTCCTGCCTTTTAATTTTTCACTCTGTTCGGTCCTGCCTTTTTTTTTAGTTTATCCAGACTTTTTTTTACCTAAATTGTCGTCCTGATTTTTTTTTGCAAGTGTCTCATCCTGTCTTTTTTTTTTACTCAAAACTCCTGTCTTGCCTATTTTTTTCAAATTTCATCCTTCGTATGGATAGAAACAAGTGCCTGTGCTATGGACTGATGAAAGTCCGAAAGCTCTAACATACCACCACTCCGGAAAGAGGGCTCACTAACATCTGACTCAAAAGCAAAAGCAAACATTTTAAATGAACAGTTCAAAAAAGCATTTACACCTGTAACAGATGACCCAATACCAGATAAGGGCGTCAGTAAACATCCAAAGATGCCTGATATTAAGATACAACAACAGGGCATAGATAAACTATTAAATAACATCAATATCAACAAAGCCGCTGGGCCTGATCTCATCCATGGAAAAATTTTAAAAGAGTGTAAATCATCTATCACTCCCATCTTATCAATCATATTTCAAGCATCACTGAACTCTGGAAAGATCCCAGATGACTGGCGTCACGCAAGTGTATGTCCAGCTTTAAAAAAAGGCGACAAACACGATCCCATAAACTATCGCCCAATATCATTGACTTGCATCTGCTGCAAACTATTAGAACATGTTGTAGCTAGTAGCATAATGAAACATCTGGAAAAAAATAAAATTCTATATGACTTACAACACGGTTTTCGATCCTCCCGCTCCTGTGAAACTCAGCTAATATCATTTATTCAAGATCTTGCAAATTCAAATAATAAAAACATCCAAATAGATATCATAATAATGGATTTTGCAAAAGCATTCGATAAAGTTTCACACTACCACCTCATGTATAAAATTGGTTTCTACGGTATAAATTGTAATGCATATCATTGGATTCAAGATTTCTTAACAAACAGAACACAAACAGTAGTCCTTGAAGGTGAAACATCAAATAAAATTCCTGTAACAGCTGGGGTACCTCAAGGCACAGTGCTTGGTCCAATTTTATTTTTAATCTTTATTAATGATTTGGCAGAATATATTGAACATAGTACATTAAGATTGTTTGCAGATGATAGCATTATTTATAGGGAAATAAAAAAAAACAGATGACACACTTAAATTACAATCTGACTTAGAAGCGGCCGGCAGGTGGGAGCAGGACTGGCTCATGCATTTTCACCCTGATAAGTGCAACATTCTCAGTGTAACTCAAAAACGGAAACCTTTAGACTTCACTTATAAATTACACAATCACTCTCTAGAAAAAGTCGACTCTACAAAATATTTAGGCCTAACTCTTCAATCAAATTTAAAATGGGACAAACATATCGATAACATGACATCAAAAGCAAACCAGTCCCTTGGATTTATTCGTAGAAACCAAAAAATAGCATCACCGAAAGTTAAAGCTCACGCATATAAAGCTCTTGTCCGACCAAAATTAGAGTACTGCTCAACAATTTGGGACCAACATCAAAAACAGCAAATTTCACAAATCGAAAAAGTTCAAAGAAGAGCAGCACGCTTCTCATGCAACCGCTTCCATAACACCAGCTCCGTTACTGAAATGATGACAGACCTAAATTGGTACCCACTCGAAATTAGGCGCTTACGATACAGACTTGTTTTCCTTTACAAAATTATACATGAAATTGTTGCAGTCCCTACACATAACCTTTTGACAATAGAACCAGACATAGCAATCCACACTCATTTAGGCAAATACAAACATCCAAAAGACATATAAATATTCATTTTATCCACGAACTGTTATAAATTGGAATCATCTGCCACAACAAATAGTATCATGCTGTACAGTACAGGGATTCAAGAGTATGATATCAGAATCTGCTCTCATCCCCATATTCTATCCCTAACTATTCTGTTATCAGATGTATATAGTTTTATCACAATTCATTTTTTTTTTCAAATGTAAATACGTTATGTTGATTTTTTGATTTTGTTATTTTTTTATTTTTGTTGCTAAAGTGTAAAATTATAAATTTCATAGTCGACGCCCGGCGAATAATCTTCAATAATTGAAGGATCGCTAGAAACCTAAAGAAGAAGAAGGAGAAAGTCAACGCAACGAAACGTCGACAGTGACTGTTTTGTTTTCATGGATTACGTACCTTAATCAATTCAGGGCAACAAAAGGTAAATATAATAATGCCAATTTGTTTTATTATTGGACAGAAGCAGGATGATGTGTGTGCTTCATTTTTTACGAAAAAGTATTTGACTGTTGATTTGTCAATTTTAATTTGTAAAACCGAGAACCATATTGTAATTTATAAATATAATTGCAGTGGCGGATCCAGAACTTTTCATTAGGGGGGCCCTCTCCAGTCATGCTTCAATGATTCCCTATATAATCAACCAAATTTTTCCCACAAAACTCAAAATGGGGGCCCGCCCGGGCCCCCCTGGATCCGCCTACGAATTGCCTTTAGTAATCCGTTTCATTGTCTGAAATGAGGAAGTTACAAGATAAAGACACAAATACATCCCAAATAAACAAAATTGTAAACACTTTATAGATAAGTTAAACTTTGAAAAAGGGGGGGGGTCAATAAACGTATTTACACTTTTGGTATTTACATGTAGCTTATAAATTTTGCCTCGAATAACCATCCAGAAATTGTCATAAGTGGGGCCCACTGACTACCTAAGAGGGCACTCCGGTCAAGCTTCAGTGATTCCCCGTATAATCAACCAAAATGTTCTCAGAAGGGGGGGCTCTAAATCCGCCTCTGCGTATAAATCCCTAATGGCGGATAAATTTGCATACAAGTGTACTAAGATCTTGGGGTGGGGTGCACTTTAAAACTTAATGGTTGTTGTTCATGTTCTGTTATCCTACCCGTTTCATTTTATTTAGATCTTAAAGATGTACATCTTTTCATATATTGCATAGATAAATTGTAGGTAAACTTTTCCTATATTGCCTTATTGGTTGGGTTTCATGGGGTGTGTTGGATATGTGGAACATTTAAGGCCAAGATTCTGTGTGTAATGTTTACTTACAAATGTAAGAAGAAACTTGCGGCTACTATAACTGACGGGGCTGTTCAGGTACAAGTAACTGAAACTTACTTTACCTGTACCTTTAATATCATATATTTCTGATAGTTTTCCCCACATGTACATGTACCCGTATTTTCAAGCTTGAGAAAGTTATCGATTCAAGCAGCACTTTCCTATCACCTTGTATATTACAGTATAATACTGTAATATACACCTATATTACATTTCTGTACTTAAAATCAGTAATACTAGAAATTTACTTTAAATATTAAGTACTGTTTCTTTACATGTTCTTAAAAATAATTTTAATATTTAGGTACATGCATTTTACAGTACTTGATTTGTACTTAAAATTTTGGCACAGAAAAAATACCAAGGCAACAGTGTCAGATCACAATATTCCATGTTTGAAAATCTTAATTTTAATTTTTGAAATAGGCAAACTTTCAAAATGCTGCAAATGTAAACATGGTAAAAGTGTAACCGAAAATCTTTAGTACATAAATTTCAAGTACAAAACGAGTTCTTTCAAATTCAGGTACCTAATTTATTTTACAAGTACAAATGTATTCCAAATAATTGTACGCCTTTAATAAGTCGCAGAATGACGTTAATGCAAAAAAAAATTTAAAGCCTTTTAGAAGGCTTTCTAGACGTCATTATCTCATAATAATTTGGACTATCATATAATTTGATTTCAACAATGAGCAAAGCGCATACTGCGAGGTCTGCTTAAAAAGACGCAAAATGACAAAATGTGAAATAATTCAAATAAAGGAACTATCAAACTGATATTAAATGATTTATAAATAAAACAAGGAACATACTGTACATAAACAAATAAAATATACAGCAACTAGTACTACATGTAACTACAACATGAACTGCTGAATAGCAGGCTCCTGACTTTGGACAGGCACATACACGATGTAATGGAGTCAAAATAGTTTTTTTTTTTGTTAACAAAAAATGTTAAAACTTCTTCAAGTAAATAAAAATTACTTGTACAAGTAGTGCCCCTGACTGTTTAATAAGATGGTTGAGAACATTCAAATAATTAATACTTTTTACATGTATATACATTTTACTACTAGTAGTTTTTTTCAGGGCAAGTCTAAATCTCTTGGTCTTGTTTTGAAAGATTAAAATAAGCCAATTTTGCCATATAACATGTATAACATGTATAAAAATAATTACGGCGATTTGGCAGATACAATGTATTTTAACTTCATTTGATTTTACATTATTTCTTTTAGAATTTCAATGAAAGTACATGTGCTTCAAGAAGAAGGAGCTAAGCAACAGAATAGAATTATTTGAGGCATTGCTTTCTAGATTATATAATGGATTCATAAATTTTTATATTGATTTATGACTTTATGTGCATAAAAAGAGCAGCAGGCAATGAATTATTTTTTGAAGAGAGGTATGTAATGAAAAGGATAACGTTATTTGAATATTTTGTTGTTGTCAGACTCTCTATCTACATGTTACAAGTTTTGATTTAATGAAAGCAGTGAAAAATTATTCAGTCTGTCAATATTCTTTAACTTTTACAAAAATCTTCTTCTCTTGATCTAAAACTACTGAGCCAAATAAAACCTAATTTGGCCTAAATCATCCTTAGTGTATCAATAAAATTGAGAATAGAAATGGGGAATGTGTCAAAGAGACAACAACCCGACCATAGAAAAAACAACAGCAGACGGTCACCGACAGGTCTTCGATGTAGCGAGAAATTCCTGTTTGAAAGTTTGAAAAAATGTATCTGATGACCCCACCCTTCAACCAAGATGACGCCTCTGACAACCTGTTGTTAGGTTGCTGCCCCTGAATTGGTAATTTTAAGGAAATTGGTTATTGTCTTGAATATTATAATAGATAGAGACAAACTGTAAACAGCAATAATGTTCAGCAAAGTAAGATCTACAAAAGTCAACATTACCAAAATTCTAAATTGACCCTTAAGAAGTTGTTACCCTTTATAGTCAATTTTTAACAACTTTTCATTATTTGCAATCTTTTACAAAGATACATCTAAGTAGACTGTGTTTCATTTTAGGAGTAATTGCACTGTAATGGATTTTTTTTTATATCCTCTTGTGTTTTGAGCAAAAAGTAAAGAGGTTAGAGAGAAACTTAACAGGCTATTAAAATGATAAGCAATACAAGATCAACAAAAGATGTTTACAGGAGTTATGCCTCATGGAAATAGATATTGTAAGGAAAATTGCATACCACACTGTGACACATGTTTATATTTCTAGTAGATTATTTATAATTTATGAAAAAGGTTAAAAGAACATACAATACATATTTTTTGCAGTTATTGCTATTTGACAGCAAATTTTATATATCCATCAATTGGCGAGGTACATTGAAACACTGTTCTTTTATTAAATGCCTGAAGTTCATGTATGGAGGGTAAACACAAATGACAACATGTTATGTTCATAAGTTTAATATTGCCTATAAATGTTGTATTTTAACAATTTTGCCTATGAAACAGCAAATCATGATTTAATAAACAGGAGTTAATGCCTAAATGGTGTTTTTTTTTTTTAAACTTTAGACAGCACAATACAGTCTGTTTTAGGGTTTGTCTGACTGAAAAAGAAATTTGAACTTTTTTACTGTATATATATATTCAACCAAAAATCTAGAAGTTCAGTCTCAGTGTCTGTCCGAAGGATTTTTTTGTCTGACATTTTGTCGTTCAGAGTTTGGGATTCACTGCAGAATAGTTCATTTTATATGAGAAAGTTCACGATATACATATATTCATAAGTTACACTGTTGTTCTTTCTGTTGTGTGTATATATATTGTTTCCATTCACTCAAAAGTAAAAGTATAAATTAGTGAGCATCAGTTCTTATAACATTTATTTTTTGTCTGGACTTCTGGATTAAATTAAAATTTATAATTTTAGCTTGTTTCCAAATGAAAAGAAAGTGCAGTACAGTGCGGATGTCCTGCAAATAGAATTGGTATCAAAGTAAGTTCATATGTAGAATAACAGTTAATTTAAATAATTTAATGTTATCTATTTGTTGTTTATTTGTCTGTCTTTCTGATGTCAAGTATTCATCAAGGAATCCTTACTTGTCTCCTCTGCTTCTCTGATTAGAACCCCCCATTTTTTTTGGACGATCAATGCTTTTGAATGGGGACAAGTAGTTGGACCCCCCCCCCCCCCCCCCAAACCAAAGGACGAAGATGAAACATTTACTGGTCACTGTCATTTACTGTACAGCAATAAACAATAATCAAATCCATACCATAAAGTAACCTTTAACTTGTATTTTTAAAGGATTCAAAATGTGAACCATTGAATAATTAAAACTACATACAGTATGGCAGACGGCACCAAACATAAGAACCATGTTAAAATCAGCCACAAAGGGTTGGACTAATAGACAATTACTTAAAAAGAAATAACAAAATAATAAAAGATGCAAAAATATCAGTTCACCATCAATGGATTCAATGTATCAACAAAACATTTGTCTTTTCAAGCAGTCTAAGAAAGCGTGACTTTGTGTAATGCAAAAATATTGAACACATAAAAAGACGTAGGACCACAACAGCATAAGTATTTTATAACTGCATATATATACATGTTCTGGTTTTGTTGAGCTCTGAAAAGCAAAACAGTGATCCTAGATCCTAGATTATGCTGGATCCATTGCTGTCGTCGCTGTTTTTAAAATTTAGGTTCAGTCTGTGGTTACAGTTTTTTTTAACATCAATAACTTTGTCAATCATTCATTGGTCAATATTAAATTTCTCTTGATTTAGTCTTTTGTCGATACTTAAAGCAAAGGTGAAGTACATTATGTTTATGGAATGATTGTAAAGTGTATATATTTATAAAAAAGAAGATGTGGAATGATTGCCAATGAGACAACTATCCACAAGAGACCAAAATGACAGAGACATTAACAATTAAAGATTACCGTAAGGCCTTCAACAATGAGCAAAGCCCATACCGCATAGTCAGCTATACATTTTTGTAAAAGGCCCCGATATGACAATGTAAAACAATTCAAACAAGAAAACTAACAGCCTTATTTGTATAAAAAAAATGAACGAAAAACAAATATGTAACACATAAACAAATGACAACCACTGAATTACAGGCTCCTGACATGGGACAGGCACATACATAAATAATGTGGCGGGGTTAGACATGTTAGCGGGATCCCAACCCTCCCCCTAACCTGGGACAGTGGTATAACAGTACAACATAAGAACGAACTATAAAAATCAGTTGAAAAAGGCTTAACTCATCAGATGGACAAAAAAAAAACAAGTGGACCTGGCAGGGTATTTGTCTTGCATGTACTATTCTTGACAGATTTTAATAAAACTTGTATCAGTAATATCTTGGTCAATTTCACTTACTTTGGCCAATTGACTATTTTAAAGAGTTATGCCCCTTGCAAATATTATTTTAATATAGTGGAATATGGCCTCGTAAGTGCTCTCTACAGTACACTTTTTTTTATCGAACACATAGTATACTTTAAGAAATGCCCTTGAAGATCTGTTTGAAGTATTTAGTATACAAGAAAAGGAACTTTTTATCCAAGCACACGTTTAATTTATAATTTTTTCAAGTGCCGTTTTTTAGTTTATTAATGCCCCTTGATAGATAAAGTATGTGCAACTCAGTGGACATTAAAATTCTGTTTTTTTTTTTATTTTTACTTGCAGGCACTGAAAAGTAAAGAAACAGAATCAAAGAACATTCAATTTTAGATTAATACAATATTGAACTCAAAAGTCAATCTAGTTGTCTTTCTTAATCATAGATATAAGAAGATATGGTATTAGTGCCAATGAGACATCTCTCCATCCAAGTCACAAATTGTAAAGTAAACCATTATAGGTCAAAGCACGGTCTTCAAAACAGAGCATTTGCTCACACCGAACAGCAAGCCGTAAAGGGCCATAAAAGCAGCTGCATACACTAGCAGTGTAGACAATTACATATCTGTGTATGGTGATCTAGCAATAGAAATGTCACATACATCAGAGGGAAATAGAATATAGACATGAAACAATAGAAATATCACATATATACATCAGAGGGAAATAGAAAATAGACAATAGGAATGGTGTACCCTATGTCATAGAGACAAAAATATGAAAATAGAATATAGACAATAGAATTCAGGTATGTCAAAGAGGCAAACATAAAAAATAGATTATAGGCAATAGAAATGGGGTATGTCAAAGAGAAAAAAAATATGAAAACAAAATATAGACAATAGTAATGGGATATATGTCAAAAGACAAACATATGAAAATAGAATATAGACAATAGATATGGTGTATGTCAAAGAGACAAAAATATGAAAATAGATGAGACAACAACTTAATAAAAAAAAACATTCTACTTGATATATAAATTATGGAGCACTGACTGTGATTATTTTTTTTCTGCATAAAGGAATGCTAATGTATACAGTTGTTTTTTTATTTGTTTGAGCTTTTGATTTTGCTATGTGTTTTCTGCGGAGTGGTAGTTTTTACAACAACAACTCTTCACATTGAAGTATCTTCACTCAAAAAGAGTTCCTGACAGAAAAAAAAGACAAAGAAGAACAACATCAAAAAATTACCCTTAAAAACAAATCCCAACAAAAATGCATATATATACATGAAAAAATAAATGCATTTGAACAATTTAAAAAAAAACAATTAAAAATACTCATATTTCAATCTAATTAAAATTAAATCTCTCACTCTCCCACACAGCGACCAAGCATTAAAAAATGAGCGAGTGAGAGATTTAATTTTAATTAGATTGACTCATATTTAGGACCAATATAAAAACATATGAAAACATATGTTTGGGCCAAACATATGAAAACATATGTTTAGGCTAAACATATGAAAACATATGTTTATGTCTAGTATGAAAACATATGTCATATGTTAACATGTATGAAAAACATATGTTGTTCATATGATTTTATAAACATATGTTTTTCATATGATCAAAAACATATGTTTTCATGTCAGGCCTAAACATATGTTTACATATGTTTTCAAACATGTGAAAAACATATGTTAAACATATGAAAACATATATTGCAATTTTTCCTATGTATGGGGAAGTGAATTTTTTTCTATCACTTTGCTAAAATATTTTTTCCTATCCAGTTAAAGCTACAAACTTTAAGTCACATTTGCTTATTATGGAGATAAGTTTGGCCAACACAATAGTACTACACTTTTTCTTACGTTTTCTTAGGAACAAACCTGTACCAAGTCAGTAGTATGGCAGTTAATTTTCCATTATCCGTTAATTGATAGCATTTGATCTTGTCAATTTTATGGACTACAATACGAAGATGTGGTATGGTTGCCATTTAAGACAATTCTCCACAAGAGACCAAAAGACACAGACATTAACAACTATAGGTCAATGTTCGGCCTTTAATAATGTGCAAATCCCATGCCGCATAGTCAGCTATGGCATGCCGCGTTATGACAAATGTAGAACAGTTAATGAAAAAACTTTTTCCCCTGTTTATGAACGAAAAACAAATATGTTACAAAGCAAAAAACGACAAACGCTGAATTGCTGGCTTTTGCCCTTGAACAGGCACATGCAAAATGTGACGCGGTTAAATTCTTTTGAAGGTGCCGTTCCTTGTAAAGATGTCGTTAACAGTCCGCGATCAACATGACCTTTGCAATGCCAAGATACAGGAATAACAGAATGTGGAGTCTTGTGCATACGTATATAGATCTAGTTTGAATCAATATCAAAACCAATAAAAATAATATTCAAAAATCTTATTACAGTACTGAATTGGTAACCTTTTAAAATACATTTTTTCAAAGGATCGCTAAGTTTACCAGAATATTTTTTTCAGTACGCGGTAAAAAAAATAAAGGCAACAATAGTATACCGCTGTTCAAAATTCATAAATCGATAGAGAAAAAAAAAAGTCCGGGTTACAAACTAAAACTGAGAAAATGTATCAAATATAAGAGAACTACGACACAGCATATTTGCAAATAAGGATGTACCATACCGTTTAAAATAGGTCTACAGGTTCAACCAAATTTCAAAACCACATCTTCATATTTATGAAATAATTTCGTATAAGTTTTAAGTGATTTGTGGTCACGAAAACCCTGACTTATTAATTTACCAGTAATACATTTTACAATATTTTGTACAGAAATAGAAATTGGAGTTAATATAAGTTATTGTGTTAAACACATGAATTTTGTTTTTAGAAAAGATTGCAAACTTGTCCAATTGATTCACTCAACGACAGTTTTGAAATCACGTAAATCTCTGAAATGAGTGTTTTTTTTTATTTATTAAAGAGTTTAAAGTAATATATGTCAAAACTTTTTGTTTTGCCATAACATTGATATTTTGAACTACAATAAAACGAAAGTTAAATCTTATTTAAACTTTCATTTCTGTTTATATTCCTATTGAAACTCAAATTTGAATGTACTTCATACGTCCATCAATCCTAAAAAAGTCACTCAAAATGAAACAATACTTTCTCAACAATTTTGAACAACCGCTATAATGGCTAATCGCAATACTCCTTTTCTTGCATTTGCAATTCTGATTTTCCCGTTTCACTTCCCAATTTTTTTTCCCGTTTAACCTAATGTGTCTGGCAACTGTTTTGTTTGATTTGAACTCAAATATTTTATAACACTTTAAAAACAATTTTTGTACATGAAATTTTAATATGTCTATAGTTATTAAAGGTACCAGAATTTTAATTTAGAACGCCAGACGCGCGTTTCGTCTACATGAGACTCATTAGTGACGTTCGTTTAAAGCCAAACAAGTAAAAAAATTGAAGAGCATTGAGCATCTTTATCCTATGAATATTAAATATTCAAATAATGATATTCTCCATCTAATGAAAATTCGATATTTACATAATTTTCAAATATTATTCAAACGCTAACCTTTTTACCGCCAACCTCTTCAGTTATTTTAAAACTAATTCATGTCAAATATATGTTTGTTTCTTTATACTTGTATACACATTGCATTTGGTTGAATCAATACAAAAATTCAACTAACTTTACTATATTATGTTCAAATAATAAACATCCTTGTCAATTGATCAATACATGCATCCACACTACTTTTTTTTTGTACTATGATTTCAAATAATATATATGTCGTGTACAAGTTGCGATTTTGTACAGGTTATTGACCTCAATAACATTTTTATAACTTTTTTATTATTCCTTCATGTTAGTGTGGTTTACGAAACATTCCTGAGACCTGTCATAAGATACATCTTAGGACACGTCTTATGATCCTCTTATGACTATCTATGGACATATCTTTATTTGATGAATTATAATTGTGAGTGCCCACTTTGAAGGCAATAGTAAAATACGTTCATTCTAGTTGACACTAAAAGACATAAGAGGATAGCCAGGATAGATGTGTCTACAAATAAAATTGAGAGTTGAAATGGGGTAGTGTCTAAAAGACAACAACCCGCCCATGGAGCAGACAACATCCAAAGGCCACAAATACATGCTTTCAAAGTAGAGGATATATATTTAAAACATCAAAATGACATTCGCCTCATGCAATGATCTTATAGTTTATAAACAAAAATTGAGTTATGAATTTACATAAGTCATGCTGAAGGCCATTCATGCTGAAGGCCAAAATTGTAGAAGAGTATATCCAAAGATATTGATAATGAAGCGTGGTCCAATGAAAACTATTTCAGCTCTCTCTTGCTTTTACAGAGTAAGCAAATAATACATTGTTTTAGTCTTCGCATGCTATAAAAACGATACGGAGGAGTATTTCCCAAAATTATTAGGAATCGTTCTTAACTTTTTTGGAAGAATTTAGTTACTAGTATCTAATGTAATTGTCATTGAGGAATGCAAGCTTTTAGTGAATAGTTTCAGACTTATGTAAGCAAATGGACTGCATAAAACATACAATTACATGAAAACACATTTTGCCAACATAAGTCATAAAACATATATTTCTGAAACTTTGTGATCATTGTCCTCTACAGAAAAAGACACGTTCTGGCCTATTTATTGTTGTTCTTTATGCATTGGTGAATTTAAATGAATATTTTACTTAAGATTTATTTTAAATTGTGTACAAGTTAAAACCATTTTTAAGCAATATTTTGTACAGGTTATAACATGTATGAGGTACTTTTGTACATGTTATAACCTGTATTTTTGCATTATACAAGTTATAACATTTACAATATTTTTGTACATGTTATAACCTGTACAAAATCGCAACTTGTACACGACATATATACATGATATATAGCCTTATCATCATAACATCATAAGTATGCAATCTGTGTACAAAACTATCTCTTCTTTTTTCAAATTACTGACATAAATAAAATTGAGAATGGAAATTGGATTGTGTCAAGATACACCAATACAACAAAAGAGAAATAAAAACAGGCGAAGGCCACCTAAAGGTCTTCAATACTGGAAAAAAATATCACACGCATAGGCATGCTTCAGCTGGCTCCTAGACAAACATATGTACTAGTTAAGTTATAATGTACGTCATACTTAACTCCAAAATATATACAAGAAACTATAATGTTAAAAATCATACAAAAAATCAGTGCTTTGTTTATATTATAAACTATAATTATTTGTAAAAATTACATATATATATATATATATGTGTAACTTCATAATGTGTAATATGGACACCTTATAACATTGTCAGTTTTCTAGTTTTCATATCAAAGTCTGATCAGTGTGATGCACTTGATACAAATGTACAAGTAATATCTCTCTTAATGTGTGAAATAAATACTGGCAGCAATAATATAAAGATAATTTTTTATCTGAGGAATTCAAGGCTGTCTCTGTTATATATAAATAAGAAGATTTACCGCACCGCGAGTAAATTATCACGTTGTGATTGGTTCAACGCTGTCACGTGGTAACCACTTATGCCTTCATAGGGGGTTCATGGCGTCACGTCCACTCTTAATGGTGACGTTATCTATTAATGTTGTTGTGATTCATTGTGTATTTTTCTACAAAACGCAGTAGAAAAATATTCGCGTGCGATAAACTCGTTATACAAATCACCGCTGACCACTAAAGGCCATAGAGGGTATATAAAATCCGTTAGAGATTCAGACTTCGGCCTTACTCTCTATTGATTTTACTTATCATCTAAGGATCAGTAGCGAGCCATATGATTTATAGTTCTGTGTCAGTGCCATTGAGACAACTCTCCATCTTATATTCTGACCATGTCTTCCTTTACAGTTTGAGCATGATAATATTGCAATATAACTAACTTTTAGTTTTTATTTATCGGCATTTACGAAGAAGACATAATAACGGGGGTCACACATCAGCGTAAAGCTCCCACGTACGCCGAGCGTGTTAAAAAATCATGTACGCTACTAATACGCTTGTAGTTTTTGATGCATTCAACCTGTCATTCATATCTATAATGTGTGCACAACGAGCTTTAAGCGTGTATTAGAGGTTTCCCGATTTGCTACCGTACCAACCGTAGTACGAACTGGGAGCCGTCATTGATCTTTTGAAATTAATTCATATATGTCCTTAATGGCAATGTATTTTTTTATGAATCATTATAAAAAGTATTTGGATGATTTTTAGCTACAACTTGGTATAAACGATATTGTGTGTACTCGATTATGCTTTCAACAAACCATTGCTAGTAACCGTTGCAACGAACGGTTTGTAATTAAGATTTATTTCCACTGAAATTCCACAGGCAAAAACAAGCTATATATATAGCACATTCATAATTTATCTTATGTTTGACTGTAGTATTAACGTAACAGTATAAAATTGAACAGTTTGCATATTTTACGGGTAGGTTTCAAGAGAAGATAGTAGAATAAGAACTTTTTTAACATTCAAAATTGACCCCATTCAAAATGTAAAATGTTAAAGGCAAATACAAAACCTGTTTCGCTTTTGAGATCACTTTTATAATTTTGAAAGTGTTTGCAAGGTACTGCACAGTGAATGAATATAAACACGACGGAACATCTTTCATGAAGTAACTTGGTTTTTATTTAATTATTAGGAGGAGTTCTTTCCATTTTCATATATTTTCAAATTGTAGGTTATTTTAGTTGTTCAAATTCATTATCTTTAATACCATTATTATAATTTTCTGCAAGTTGCAAAAATCATTCAGACGTATGAGAAATTTTTACCAAAAGTTAAAAGTACGAATACAGTATCTAAAAAAAGATACACACATAAAATATTCAAAGAACACAAGTAAGTGTCAGTGCAACTGTATTTTAGTCATCATTACAGTGGCGGATCCAGAAATTTTCATAAGATGGGGACCACTGACTGCCTAAAGGGGGCCCGCTTAAGTCATGCTTCCCTATATCATTAATTATTTTTTTTCAAGAAAAGGGGAGGACCCCCTCCCCCCTGCCCCATGCCTCCCATAAATCCGCCTCTGCATAATTATACAACACGAACCCCACCAAAAACTAGGGGTGATCTCAGGTGCTCCGGAAGGGTAAGTAGATCCTTCTCTACATGTGGCACCCGTCGTGTTGCTTATGTGATATTAAATCCGGTCTAATAGTCTAAAGCCTAAAATAAAAGGTCATGTCAATTTCAACTCAGTTCGTTTAAGGTCTGTTTGATTCATCCACTTATGCATAACAAAGTTATTCCATAAAGAATCATAAACAAAGTGTTCTAGAAACGTTAAATTCGCTATCAAATAAATCGTTTAGCTAGTTTTTTGATGATACGCAAATCAATTCTTTAAATTTCATCGTAATTAATAAGATAATTTCATGCGTTAAATTATATCTCCGAAACAGCACCGACGGTTTTGTTACGTACCTACCGAACCTGATGCGTAGCGAATTGGGAAACCTCTAATGACCGTACGAGAAGCGGAGCTTACGTTTATCGGGTGTTCAAGAATCGCATGGTTGCGTATGCCTGGCGTTTGTCTAACGTAAATGGATTGCACGCTACGAAGGAAAAACGTTTCTTTAAGGTTCAGTATACGTTAATTTATTTAAAACTGTTAACCTCCAAGGCGACAGTTAGAATTCTCTTTGCAATGTGCATTATGTATGACCCAAAATGTAAGTTAAGGTCAAGTTCCAACGAAACTTTTTATTGATTTTAACCAATGATGAACTGAGATCAAACGAACAACCAGTTGATTAAACTTTTTTATACAATGGGTGCAGAAAAGGATAAATTCACGAAGAATTAGAGAAATATATATTTAGTCACGATACCATTTGTTATACATATACATTGGTCCGACGCCACGAAATTGATTTTGTGATCAGATTTATTCTATTGTAAATGATATAAATTCGCAACTGAGCAGATTACACTTCACAGAAACAGGACCTAACAACTATCTATGTTCCTAAATTTTCAAACTCATAAGAGCTTGTTTATTTTCCTACAAAACCATGGTAAAGAACTTGTAATTGTGTCTGTCTACTGTTACATCTCGGCTTTATTTTTTCTATGTATTGCTTTTTAGAATGTCGTTCAGTCTTCTGGAAACACATTGGTAATCAATAGAGTGACAAATGCAACAATTGGTACTTACACATGTATAGCAACAAATGTAGCAGGTACCAATCAGGCAAACACCCAACTGAAAGTAACGTATGGTAAGTGTTTTTTAATTGAAAGTTATACGACCAAAATATAATTATAGACCCTTTTTATTCAAAGATGCCTAATCAAGATATATATAAAATGAAAACATTTAAGGTACTCCAAATGACTCCGAAGTTCATTTTGTTCATATTTGCTTACCTGCTTTTTAATACGAGACAGATACGTGCATTTTAAAATTGTGTGAGAGTAAGACTTTACAATAGAGCAATTTTGACTTTCACGTAATAAACATTCAGCAAAATAACTATTTTCGTTTTCAAGTTTTAAAACCACAAAAGTCGTCAATTCATAAAAGAGAGGTCAACGATACCAAAAGATTATTCAAACTCTTAAGTCGAAAACAAACTGACAACGCCATGACAAAACAACGACAACACGACGAAAAGACAATCACAAATCCGCATAATTAATATTTTGATTTTATCTAAGGAAATAAAGATCCAGGGACTGAGAAAAAACAAGTGATGCAGAGGACTTACATATTCGTTCAATAATCTCATTTCTTTTGTTGATCATAAAGAAAGTTTTTTTTTCTTCTAACAATTCAAAATAAAACAATAATACAATTTCTAAAAAAATAATACGTATTTGAGACGCGTCCCGGTCGTATCTTGGACGTTCTATTATGAGGTGTTTGTTAAATAAACACCCGCATATGTTTAAGTAAAAGTCGAACGCTATCGAAGCGTATGCAACGTGCCCTAAACGTGCCTCAAACTTATCTGTAACGCGTTAACAATTTCCTCGAGTTTTAGCGTTTACCAAGCGTGTACCTTTGTAATTCGACGTACTTCAAACAAACGCAACTAACGTACATCGACTTTGTCAAATTTCTCTGTATGTTTGGTTCACGCCGGTTTATACGCCAAAGTGTGACGCCGGCATAATATAAGCAATGTCATAAAATTCAAGAAAACAATTTGTGTCTTACCTGCATAAACATATGTATGGCGTTGTCAGTTTGTTTTAGATTTATGAGATTGACTGTCCCTTTGGTATCTTTCGTCCCTCTTTTAAAGCCGTATTTGATATTCCTTGTAATTTTTGCAAATATTTTTGTAAAGAAAAAAAGGTTAGATGCATGAACAATTTAGAAAGAGTCATTTCCAGCCAAACGTTCGATTGATTATATCTATATCTATATGCACCTGTCAATTTTTTCTTTCTGTTATTATGAAACAGAGGTGCCAACAACCTTAATATATATTACTCATATAATTAATTTTTTTTTTAATATTTTGGGTCTTATTATCAGAGTGAATCTTATTGAGTGTTTTTTTATTTTATTTTTGAATTTAACTTTGTTTGATTTCATCAAAATTTGAAGAATTGGGGGTTCTTTAATTTGATATTCTGAGTCTAAATCATTTTAAGTTTATGGTTTTTAGGTCTGGTGTTCAAATTGTTTCAATTCAGGGTCCAAAACAAAACTTGGTTTGATTTCGAGAAACATTGATTACTTGGGATAACCCAATTATTGAGTTATTCCTTATTGAAGTGCACAATTACTACTTTTATGACCCCCCCCCCTTTCCCCATTTATGAATGTAAAAAAAAAAGTGCTGTATTCCTTCAAAATAGTCATGCATTTTGGTTTTACCCAAACCAATGTATGTCAACCTTGTGAGAAGATGAAGTTTAAAATGAAATAACATCAAGTTTTCCGAAACATATACATTTTTAAAGAGGAAGAAGAACATGAACATGTCATCTTAGCTTCTACAATTTGGGCAATGAGGGATCATTCCATTAAAACAGTAAATCAAGACTCATGCAAAAAAGATATTTTCCAAAACCTGCAGTCACATGAAGAATTTAGTACTGCTAATTGGGCTATGAAGTACATACCAAAAACTTTCCGTGAAACTCAGAGTGAATGGTTCGGGAAGCAGGGCATCAGCTGGCACTTTATTTGTGCTCTTGTTTGTAGGCACCAGATGAGGAAGATGAACATGATGATGATAACAACTTTATATATTCAGTGGTTCACATTGTAAAGGAGTACAAACAAGGGTGGCATATAGTGTCGCAAATTTTCAGCAGTGCATTCAAAATGCTGAAATCAATTATTCCACATCTACAACACCCTTTTATAAGATCTGATAATGTCAGGTTTAATCTAATGGGATAACTTTCCGAAATAAATTGACATCAGATGTAAAACAGTATTATTTCAGTGAAGCACAATCTGTCAAAAATCTCTGTGACTCAAGAATAGGCACGTATAGACTTCATACGTTAACGAGTGACATGATATAACTAATAGTAAACAGATGAAAGAATCACTTGAAAACCATGGCGGTATAAAAAAAAAATACACAGACATTTCACTTATAAATGTATTCTGTGACACAAAACCTTAATTATGTGACCCGATAAATAATTTCTCAAAGTTACACAGTTTAACAATCTCAAGTTTGATGATGAGTGTTAATAAGGCATATGGCATTGGAGGGGAACTTGTCAAAGCAATAGACATGACCAGGATTTCTAACACGTTAACTTTCCTTTATTCAAATCTTGTAAGAATTTATTTGAATCAGTTATCCTTTAAAAATTGTTGTAAAATATCTAGAAAAGCCCAACTGCAGGACGACAATAGAGCTATTTCATAAAATTCACAAACAATTATTAACTAGAATGTCCTCCTCATACATTCTAGATCCTAATACTTCATTATGCATCGTGTCTTATTTAATTGTAAAAGTATCAATGTTTAAGATATACATGATTGGAATAAAGTAAATAAGATAACTACTAAATACATTCATCATAGATACCAGGATTACAATTTTAAACACAATAGCGCAGTTCCTCTACAAGAGACTCATTAGTGACGGGAAAACAAAACAAAAACGAAAAGATACGAAGTCAAATAATATCATGAATATGAGGATTCAAAATTCCAAAATGTATACCAAATAAAATTAATGTAATCATTAAAATAGCACTATGTCGTGTATGAACAATGATAATTAACTAATGCGGTACGCACATTCGTAATTTAATGTTATGTTTTGTCACTCGTTAGATATTTTTCTATATTTAATTTTTTTTAAATAAGTTATCCTATAGAATTGAATATTTAACTATATATTATTCATTTGTTGTTACTACAAGAGTGCACATACTGAAATGTCTTGGTTACTAATTATTGATATCATGTTGATATTTTTAAATATAAAGCTTTATTACAACTGTCACATAAACTTAACATTAACCTAGAAAACTAAAGCTTGACTAATGAACCATAAAAATGAGGTCAAGGTCAGATGAACCATGTCAGGCAGAAATGTACAGCTACTAATTCTGCAATACAACAAATACTGTTGACCTATTGCTTATAGTTTAAGAAAAACAGATCAAAACATAAAAACTAAACACTGAGCAATGAGCCATGAAAATGAGGTCAATGTCAAATTAAATCTGAGAGACTGACATAAAGATCATAAAATATTTCCATACACCAAATATAGTTGTTTGATTGCATACAGTGTTAGATAATAAGACCAAAACTCAAAAACTGAGCTTTGACCACTGAACCATAAAAATGAAGTCAAGGTCAGATGAAACCTACCAGCTAGACATGTACACCTTACAATCATTCCATACACCAGATATAGTAGACCGACTGCAGGAACTTCTTAGGAAGAAAGATAAGAAGTTAGCAATATCCTTTAACTCTACTTTCCGCTATATAGATGATGTTCTTTCACTAAACAATTCAAAATTTGGTGACTATGTGGAACGCATCTATCCAATCGAACTAGAGATAAAGGATACTACAGATACAGTTAAGTCGGCTTCATATCTTGACTTACATCTAGAAATTGACAATGAGGGTCGGTTGAAAACAAAACTTTACGACAAAAGAGATGATTTCAGCTTTCCAATTGTGAACTTTCCATTTCTAAGTAGCAACATTCCAGCAGCACCTGCATACGGGGTATATATCTCCCAATTGATACGATATTCCCGTGCTTGCATTTCCTATCATGATTTTCTTGATAGAGGTTTGCTGCTCACAAGGAAGCTATTAAACCAAGAGTTCCAAATGGTGAAGTTGAAATCATCCCTTCGTAAATTTTACGGACGCCATCCCGAGTTGGTTGACCGTTATGGAATAACCGTTTCACAAATGATATCGGATATGTTCCTTACGTCGTAACTACAATTCCCTTCCCTTTCATGAATATGACCTACCGAATTAGACTATTTACCGGATTTGTAATCACTTAAGCAACACGACGGGTGCCACATGTGGAGCAGGATCTGCTTACCCTTCCGGAGCACCTGAGATCACCCCTAGTTTTTGGTGGGGTTCGTGTTGTTTATTCTTTAGTTTTCTATGTTGTGTCGTGTGTACTATTGTTTTTCTGTTTGTCTTTTTTATTTTTAGCCATGGCGTTATCTTTCGTCCCTCTTTTATATGAAAAACAAAAACAAAACACAAAAACTTAACTATTACCTCTGAACAATGACAATGAGGTCAAGGTCAGATTACACCTGCCATTTGGACATGTACACCTTACAGTCCTTCTATACACCGAATATACTAGACATATTGCTTATAGTATATGAGATATGCACTTGACCACCAAAACTTAACCTTGTTCACTGATCCATAAAATGAGGTAGAGGTCAAGAGAAAACTGTCTGACGGGCATGAGGACCTTGCAAGGTACGCACATACCAAATATGGTTATCCTATTACTTATACTAAGCGATAATTTAACATTACAAAATATCTTAACTTTTTTTCAAGTAGTTACTGAACCATGAAAATGAGGTCAAGTCATTGGACATGTGACTTATGGAAACTTCGTAACATGAGACATCTATATACAAAGTATGAAGCATCCAGGTCTTCTACCTTTTAAAATATAAAGCTTTTAAGAAGTAAGTGAACGCCGCCTGCCGCCTCCGCCGGATCACTATCCCTATGTCGAGCTTTCTGCAACAATCGTTCCAGGCTGGACAAAAAGAACCCATATTTTGCATTGGTCTAGTAAGTCATTGCTTTTTTGGAATTTAGAAAAAAAAGTCCCCTATATGTTGTATGAGGATTGCCTTTTTTACAATTATGTTTTACAGATATTTGGTGATGATTAAAAAATACCAGAAACTTAACCAGTTTCCATCAAAACATTGAGGAACAATGCAAATTCTCCATGTTTTGATACATTTTGCATACACGACTTCAAGAAAGAAGACCAATTATTAAGACATATGTCTGTCAGTAAACATGTTGTTGTTGATGAAAAGCTAGAAAGTATCCCAAGATGGTAGATTCAATCAACCTTTGATTGCTCTTGGTTGTTTAGAACAATCGCAAGATTAAAAAAAAAAGTTAAAAGAAACCGCACGGTTATATTTTTGAACAAAAAAACGGATGTGAGATGCTCTTCAAAAAGACTATTTAACAGTATTATTCAATGCTGGGGGAGAGTCTAGAAGATGATGAAGATCTTTCAAATGGACTCAGCCATTTAATTGAAAATGAACACAATACTGTGTTATACAATTGTAACTGGATTGACGGATTAATTTTATTAATCGACTTCTTTAATAAAACTTTCATAGTTATGTTAACATTTTGTAAAGAAACAATGTATTCCTAATATAAACTATTTAACTAATGCAACAATATATTTCTTGTTAGCTGCTAAGTCATGTTTAATTAAATCAATATTAATATAACGTTGTTGTATTTTAATCTTATTCTTCCAACGTAATCTGGTGATCAAATGAACTAATAGTATCATGCTAAATGAATTGCAATGCTGTGTCTTACCTTAGTTGAACAAAGGTTTAATATTAAAGACTTACATCGAAGTAAAAGTCATAAGGGACAGGAACATCTAAATACTAGTACATGTTGGGACATTCCTTTTCTTTCATAAACGAACTTTGCCATACCTTTCACACTTAACTGACTTCAGTTTTGCATTCGATCTCATTTAAAGCTGCGTGCAAAATTGAACATGCATTCATCTTGCATACAGTAAGTACATATTAAGTATTTGTGTATTTCAGCATCAAGGCAAAATTAAAGCTGGTCACTGTAATTTAATGCTTAACTTAAATTTGTTAAGATTAATGTCAAAATTTAAAATCTAGACAGGAACCAGTTAAGTAGAAATTGTTGTAGAATGATGTTTCTTATGACTGATTTTTGGACTAATTGTTACATATATTGTCGTTGTTATACATTTACAGCTAACTATATGGTATGGGTTTTGTACAGTGACCTTTGATTGCTTTTATTTGACTGTTATTCAATATATTGTCACTTACATTTGCAGGATATTTTAAATTTCAGAAGATGCCCTTTGAACTTTGATATCAACGTTATTCAGCAGCTGATATAAGTGGTCGCTTGTACTGTTCCAGAACTTGTTTAACACATTATAAGCTCTGTCACTGAACAAAACCAAGTATATACATTGTTACGGCCAGAAATCGCCTTTAAATTGTAGCCAACAAAAGACACAAATCAATACTAAAATTTAACAATATTTATTATACAAAAGTTTACAAGAAGTATTTTACAAATATTACTGATAACTTAACTGTCAAAATATGAGTCCACTCTTTTATCTTTATCTGTATCCGGAAATCTTTCGGAATCCAATCTGAATATTATGTTCACTACTAAGGTCACAATCCAGTATGATGTTGTTTGTAGAATAAAAGTGTCAATCCAAATGCCGTGAATACTAATGTCTATCAATGTCTAAGTCCAAGTTTAATTATGAGAGTTTAACTTTAGTGTCTGTATATATAGTGTTGTCATGGAAAATTCTAGAACACTCTATAATGGAACATTGTGGAAAATCCTGGAAAGTTACAACGGAAGTTTCTGGAATAACGTAGAAGTTTAAATTACGCATCTTTTATCAGGATCATTCTAGAAAGTTCCAATCATTCATAAACTGCACAGTTATAAGATTATTTGGTAAACAACTATCAGGCCATACAACACAAATTAGGCCAACATAAATAAACATAATAATTACAATATCATAACACCTCCCCCTTAAAAGAAGTTTTAGTGTAACAAAAACTTATCATGAACAATATGAACAAAAATACATAATATATACAAAGTGATTTAATAAGCTCTAGATAAAGCATCAGCTATAACATTATCTTTACCCTTAATATGTTTTACAATTACATCATATTCCTGTAACAATAAACTCCACCTAGTCAACCTCTGATTCTTGTTTCTCATTTTATGCATGAAGGTGAGAGGATTATGATCAGTATAAACAAGAATAGGATAAACAGTGGGATTCAAATATACATCAAAATGTTGAAGTGCTGACAACATTGCAAAACACTCTTTTTCAATAGTTGAATAATTTTTCTGATGTTTATCTAATTTCTTAGAAAAATATGATATAGGTTTTTCAACATTATCATCTGTCTCTTGATATAAAACAGCTCCTATTCCTACATCGCTTGCATCAACGGTAAGTTTAAATTGTTTTTCAAAGTCTGGAGTAATCAGAACTGGACTATTAATTAAAAGTGATTTGCTATTTTCAAAAGCTTTTTGACAATTTTCACTCCAGATAAATTTAGAATCTTTTCGTAAAAGATGAGTCAATGGTTGAACAACAGTAGCAAAATTTGAACAGAATTTCCTGTAAAATCCTATCATGCCTAAATATCTCATAAGTTGTTTTCTATTTGTAGGAGGTGGAAATTTGGAAATAGCTTCCACTTTAGCCATAATAGGTTTTACTTGACCTTGGCCAACTGTATGCCCTAAATAATCAACAGTGGCCTGACAAAATTCACTTTTACCAAGATTAACAGTCAAATTTGAATGTGACAATCTATCAAAAGTATCATACAAATGTGTTAAATGCTGTTCCCAGCTATCACTACATACAATAAGATCATCAATATAAGCATAACAACAGTCTAAATCTTTTATAACATTATTGATCATTCTTTGAAATGTAGCTGGTGCACTTTTCATGCCAAACGGCATTACAGTATATTGAAATAAGCCATCTGGTGTAACAAAAGCTGATATTTCACGAGCTCTCTGTGTCAGTGGAACTTGCCAATAACCTTTCAACAAATCAAATTTACTCACAAATTTTGCTTGACCAATGTTGTCAATACAGTCGTCTATCCTTGGAATCGGATAGGAATCAGATTTTGAGACTGAATTTACTTTTCTGAAATCAGTCACGAAACGAAAGGTTTTATCTGGTTTTGGCACAAGGAGACAAGGAGAGCTCCATTCACTGTTACTCGGCTCAATAATATCATTGTCAAGCATATATTTAATTTCTTTTCTCATAACTTCAAGTTTGAGTGGATTGAGCCGGTAAGGATGTTGCTTAATGGGAGAAGCATCTCCTACATCAACATCATGACAAACAGCAGTGGTTTTGTTTGGCACATCTGGAAAAAGATTTTTAAAAGAAAATACCAAAGTTTTTATTTCTTCTCTACGATCAAAAGACAGATGTGCAAGTTTTGAATCTACATTTGACAAAATTTCTGAATTTTTCAATCTAACTGTCTCTTCCATAGTTTTACAACTAAAAATTGGTTCAATTACATCTGGTTTGTCATGATTGTTCTCAAATTTAACCATGCCTAAAGTGGCAACTGGTTTACTATCACATAGAACATTAGTACGCTCAAAATATGGTTTTAACATATTAATATGACACACTCTATTTTGTTTGCGCCGACCTGGAGTTTTTACAATATAATTCAAATCATTGATTTTACTCTCTATTGTATAAGGACCACAATATTTAGCCTGTAAAGGATGTCCAGGGACTGGCAAAAATACAAGTACCTTATCACCAGGCTCAAATACTCTATCCCTGGCATCTTTATCATACCAAATTTTCATCTTGCTCTGTACATTTTTTTAGTTTTTCTGAGCAATTTGACAAGCAGTATACAATTTTTCTTTAAATCTAGATACATAGTCTAAAAGATTCAAGTCAGTATGTTCAGTAAGCCACTTTTCCTTAATCAATTTTAACGGTCCCCTTACAGTATGGCCAAATACCAACTCAAAGGGACTAAATCCAAGGGATTCTTGAACAGCCTCTCGGACTGCAAAAAGTAGAAAGTGAACTCCATCATCCCAGTCTCTGTCAAATTGAAGACAAAAAGTTCTAATCATGTTCTTCAATGTTTGATGAAAACGTTCTAAGGCACCTTGAGATTCTGGATGGTACGCACTTGATCTATACTGAGCAATCCCTAACTGGTACACGACTTGCTGAAATAATCCTGACATGAAATTTGATCCCTGGTCGGACTGTATAGACTTAGGAAGTCCTACTAATGTGAAAAATTTGATCAAAGCTTTGACGATAGTAGGTGTCTTGATATTTCTGAGCGGAATAGCTTCAGGAAAGCGGGTAGATGTACACATGATTGTCAATAAATATGCATTTCCAGTTTTGGTCTTTGGTAAAGGTCCAACGCAGTCAATTAGAATTCTGCTGAAAGGTTCGTCAAAGGCTGGAATAGGCAGAAGTGGTGCTGGTGGTATTTTCTGGTTAGGCTTACCAACAAGCTGGCATATATGGCATGATTTGCAGTATTCTGCGACATCATTTCGAAGTCTGGGCCAGTAGAAATGCTGCAATATCTTAAGGCAAGTCTTCCTTATACCTAAATGTCCAGCCAAGGGTGTGTCATGGGCAAGACCAATAATTTCTTGCCTATAAACTTTAGGCACCACCACTTGGTATACCACTCTCCATTCCTCCTCTGGGGTAGCATCAGGAGGCCTCCACTTCCTCATTAAAATGCCGTCCTGATGGTAATAGCATTCGGCCACTTTGTCTGCTTCCTCCTGTGGTTGAGCCCTCTGGCTGAGCTGAAGAACCTCAGGGTCTTTATTTTGTTCTTCGAATAAATTCTTTCTGTCTAATGAATGGCTGTTTACGTCTGGCCATGGCATAATAACATTCTTGTTAACACTAGGTGGTCTTATTATGGCCTTTTCTGAGCTACCAGGACCTTCAATGTCAGCTAGGAAAGTGTCAGAAAGGTCCATGTAATCAAACTGGTCTTCTTGCAAATTCTCATCTTGTTGTTTTCTAGCCATCGCCCTAGTAACAACACAAGCTGGATACAATTCAGCATCATCTTCAGGTGATTTAACATCCACCACTGGTTCACTGGTAACAATTGGTTCAGCAACCACTTTGTTCCTAGCTAGATCATTTCCTAGCAATAATGTAACACCCTCTACAGGGAGATTAGGACGAACACCTACAATAACTGGTCCAGTTATCAAATCTGACTTCAGATAAATTCGATGGAGAGGAACATCTATACAACCTAACTCTACACCTTGTAACAAAACGGAGGCACCAACAGAAGTCTTCTCGGACAAAGGCAACACACCTTCTAACAATAAAGACTGAGAAGCTCCCGTGTCCCGTAAAATCTTAATAGGCTGAAGAGTGGTATCATCAACAATAGAAATAAACCCATCAGACATAAAGGGTTTATATTCCTCCATATAATCACAAAAACTGGACTTAAAAGCCTGACTCGCAGGACATTCCAATGTACTGGTAATATAAGGTGTCGTACAAGCACTGGTCTTCGGCTTATTATCTCGTTCATTCTTCTTCTGGAGTCTAAAACAATCAGCCATCAGGTGACCAATCTTCTTACAATAAGCACAAGTCAGTGACTTCTTCTCAAAAGTATCAAATTTTGGACTAGACATATTATAACTGGACTGACTCTTATTCTGTGGAACAGGCTTACTATCAGTACGCTCAGTGCTTTGATTTTTGTAATTTCCACTGGAAGTATTAACATTTTGACTCTTGAAACTTCTTTTATGTGAAAGAGTATAATTATCTGAAATTACAGCTGCATCATGTATTGTCCCAACATTTTTGTCGTCTAAATGTGTTTTTAAGTCTAAATGAACACATTGTTTGAACTCTTCTAATAACATCAATTGTCTTAGGTTATCAAAATTGTTATCTGTTTTCTTTGAAGTAAGCCATTTATCAAATAGATCTTCTTTTTCCCGAGCAAATTCCACATAGGTTTGCGAATCAAACTTTTTATAAGATCTAAATTTCTGTCTATATGCTTCTGGTACTAGCTCATAAGCTTTCAAAACTTCCTGTTTCACAGTGTCATAATCAGAACTTTTTTCTGATGGAAGTGCGGAGTATATTTCAGCGGCCTTACCCTCAAAAACACTTTGTAGCATTGTAGTCCAATACGGCTTTGGCCATTTCAAATTATTAGCAATTTTCTCAAACTGTGGAAAATATTTATCAACTGTTTTTTCACAAAATTT
The DNA here is from genome assembly GCA_019925275.1 of Mytilus edulis. NCBI lineage: Eukaryota > Metazoa > Mollusca > Bivalvia > Mytilida > Mytilidae > Mytilus > Mytilus edulis. Next base: position 93,966,589 of record CM034362.1, read on the forward strand.
CGGAACCAAACGTATATTTTTTGCTGCATCAAAATAATCTGATTTCGACTGGACTTTAGTGTTGCTTTCTTCTTTGACCATTTCAATTTTCAGTTTTTCCATCTCTAGCCTTTCTCTCATTTCAAGTTCTTTTAATTTTAATTCATCTTCTTTTATTTTCTCCCTCTCCTTCATTTCCAGTTCTTTTAATTTAAATTCATCTTCTTTTTCCTTTTTATCCATTTCCAATCTTTCCTTCATTTCAAGTTCTTTTACTTTTATTTTCTCCATCTCCTTCATTTCCAGTTCTTTTAATTTAAGTTCATGTTCTAATTCAAGCTGTTTTAATTTAAAGGCGTCAATATTTTCGACCTTAAGTTCAAGAGCATCTTCACCTAAAATTTCTGCGTCAACTAATTTGTCTATAACCAAATTTTTTATAATTTGTTTTCTCATAGATACTTTAAAAACTAATTTCAGTTCTTTAGCAAGCAACACTAATTCCTCTTTCTTTAACTTATCAAAACTCTCCAGGTCTGGCGTTTTCAAAAATTTACCAGCATCAAATGCCATTTTGTAGAATTTTGTTGGCTAGTTATAATACAAATACTAAACAAATTTTGAATAAAATATTTTTAAGATCCCAGGACGAGCCCCCAATTTCTGTTACGGCCAGAAATCGCCTTTAAATTGTAGCCAACAAAAGACACAAATCAATACTAAAATTTAACAATATTTATTATACAAAAGTTTACAAGAAGTATTTTACAAATATTACTGATAACTTAACTGTCAAAATATGAGTCCACTCTTTTATCTTTATCTGTATCCGGAAATCTTTCGGAATCCAATCTGAATATTATGTTCACTACTAAGGTCACAATCCAGTATGATGTTGTTTGTAGAATAAAAGTGTCAATCCAAATGCCGTGAATACTAATGTCTATCAATGTCTAAGTCCAAGTTTAATTATGAGAGTTTAACTTTAGTGTCTGTATATATAGTGTTGTCATGGAAAATTCTAGAACACTCTATAATGGAACATTGTGGAAAATCCTGGAAAGTTACAACGGAAGTTTCTGGAATAACGTAGAAGTTTAAATTACGCATCTTTTATCAGGATCATTCTAGAAAGTTCCAATCATTCATAAACTGCACAGTTATAAGATTATTTGGTAAACAACTATCAGGCCATACAACACAAATTAGGCCAACATAAATAAACATAATAATTACAATATCATAACAACATGTATATGTGTTTATATTTAAAATAAATTTATGTAATTTTAATATATTTAAAATGCATCTAACTAGATTCTTTCCTTTATGCCATAGCAAACTAATATTTTTTCATCAAATCCCATGTTCCAATGAACAAATTGACTAATACGGTAACAAACATTCAAGAAAAAAATGTTGCAACGAGTGTAAACATTATTTAACTTTGAATTTTTCAATATGTTGAACTTAAAATTTAATTCCTAAGATTTTTGAAAAAGCAGACTTAAACTTGAGTATTATGTAAGCTGCAATTATCTCTAGGTGGAAATTAATTGATGTTACTTTGATTAGTTTAATATAAGTTTGCTTTAGGAATTTTGAATACAAAATTAACATAAAAATGGGCTTTTGCGCAGCATCCCCTTTCTATTTAGCATAATGATCTTCATTTTTGGTGACCTAAACATCTATTAAACTTGAAATATTTAACTGAAATGACCTAAATGGATTGTTACATTCTTTATAATTCAACTCCTTATTGTTGAATGCTTCATTTCATGGAGTATAAGGTTTTCTTCAATCTAATTGCTTAAATACAAAAAGGGGATTGTCTAAATAACAAATTTTACTTATAAAACTAATTTGCAACCTAATTTTCTTTACGATATTTGGAGTCAAACCGAATGGAATGCACTTCTGAAATTTTGAATTAATTTGAGCGTCTAATGCACGTTTTGGGCTGCATTGTCTGTTTATCATGTGACTAGATAAATAGGGTCCTTTTTCAATCATTGTATGTGTTTGACCAAACGTAGTCTATAGATATAGGAAGATGTGGTGTGAGTGCCAATGAGACAACTCTCCATCCAAATAACAATTTAAAAAATTAAACTTCAGTAGGTGCATCTACATATGAACTACAAATTTCCATTTTTACCAGGGTTACCGTCGATTTAAATGGCGTCAAACGATAGGTCATTCGTTAAGAGAAATAACCCGGATGATACCATGTTTCAATGAAATATGCTCCAAGGCATAGAATAATGACCTGTTTGAGGTCATTATTATCCGTTGTAAAAATGCAATTATAATTACATAAAATAATTTTCGTCTGAAACAAATAATGTGAAGTATTGTTAATTTATCGATGCAATACAGAGACCTTATTATATGTGTGAGATAAATTTTAATGTAAACTTTCATAACACTTTTTTTAAAGTCAGATTTAACATATACTTGTGTAAGATTTTGAAAATCTTATTGCTTTACACCGAATAGGATATCATACTCTGACCGACATGTATTGATATTCGTTTATCACATGTATCCGAAAATTGTTTTTTGTAATTCCTTATCTTCAAGAAACTGGGTTAAAGCATTCTCATCAGAATGACCAAAACGGTAACCTTATACTGCGGAATCAATATTTGTTTTTGTTTATCTGACGTTTAGGGATTTGAAAGGGAGTTTACTCAGGATAATGAAGATACAACATATGTTATTCACCGAGGAATAATAAGGTTTTCGATAGAGGTATTTAGGGGTTTTTCACCTCTTATGCCAATTTGAACAAATTCACAATTAAACTACTAAACGCTTGTAAAGGCCAGACCTAACAGATTTGTTTCAAACTAAATAATGATTCGGTATAAATGAGTTTAATTTTTTTTTCATATCCTAACTTCGATTTTATAATATAAATGAATAAATCATGATAATTAATATCAAAAATGATTTGTCAATATAAAAACTCATGTTTTGATGTTAAAAAATCATTTTCTTATATCAATAAATGAGCCATCCTTTTGAGTTTTATTTAAACAGTTGTATATAGGACAAGCATGCGTAACTGCACGTATGCAGCTTAAAAAGATCACTAAAAAATAACTCTAACCAAACAATCCGAAATACCGGCTGTAAATAACCACTCCCTTCTGATCAATTACATTTATCCTACAACTACCAAATTGTCGAACAAGTAACGGGAGCACACATATTTTTTTTCATTTGTACTTGTACGGAAAAGATGATGATACTTTGTTTGGTAACAGTTCAATATCATATTTAAATATTTTTAAATAATCTTAATGACATTTTTTTCTCATTGGTATATTCCTTTGTTTGTGTCGTAGCTTACCTTGCATCTCATTTCTAATAGCTTCCTTCATTATTTGTTGCGTCTGACTTGATTGCATCGAAATATGTTGTTTGACATCTTCAGCGTTCTCTGTAATTGTGTTTTTTATGTGTCCAAGGTTCATTGGGTCGGTTTGTTTTGGTATTCCACTTTGTACTTCCAAAATCATCTAGCAATGATAAATAACTTATGTGAGTCAATGATCATTTAACGTTGAACAACAAAAACTGATAAATTTCATATTGTAACTTTACAAGGCAAAAATGCACTCGTTTTGATCTTTTACTTTCGAATGTTCCAACGCCAGACATGTAATTTTTATTGATCTAATATGGAGGTATTCATTTGGCTCACATATTTACCATAGAGATCATTACATGTCTACTTACTTCATTTCTATAGTGTTGACATGTTGTATTTAGGTCTTCCATTATTCCCAAAACATAGGAATATTCCCCTTTATTGGTAGTATGCACCAAATCGATGCATTTATTGAAATAAGAGTATCTTTATCAAATGCATACATTTACTTGAATACACGCCATTTGAAAAATACCGTACTGGTCAAAGAAAAGTAATGGGTAATGCACAGTGATCATCATGAATAACTATTATTCAAATATTGAAGCTGTACAAACTTCAGACAAGTTTGTAATTCGAATAACACAAAGAAATGTTTTGTTTATCTTCGGTGTAGAATAATATGCCTATAAAAGTCAATCTTGTTTTATAATGTAAATAATTCATATAGAAGAAAATATGATAAATTAGTTTTAAACTTAAGGATCATGTTGTCATACGCTATATATGGTATTGTTGATTCCAAATGACATACAAATTCAGAATTCTTGGGATTCAAAAACTAGTATAGGAAATCAAAGAAGGCATTACTACGAAAGCCGAGAAGGCTCATCTATAATTCAGAATTCAGCATTCAGAATTCGGCATTCAGAATTCAGAATTCGGAATTTAGAATTGGGAAATCATTTTTATCAAATGTTATAACATACATATTGTAATAATTGATATATGTTTTACGGTACGTCTAAACACCGCTCAGGACCTCCTGAGTGCACTCAGGACATACAAAGTGCACTCAGGACATGAAATATATGTTTTAGTGGGTGGTGAAGTTATGCATTCGATAGATAATTTAATTCGACAGAGGTGTTACTAAAACGAAAGAAATTGATACCAGTGATGAAGGAAAAACGTAAAGAAAATAAAGAGGCATATCTAGTAGGGGATAAATTGTTCATTGAAGGAAAGTTGTGGAAGGAATAGGAGTTTGCGGAGAATGGCTGTAGTACTGTTGAAAGTGATAAATGTAATAAATGTTCATTAAATGTGTGCTCATGGAATATCTCCAAAGGTCTGTTGCGGAAACTAAAAGACAAAGAATTCTTAACGGAAATAACAAATTGTGATATCGTATGCTTAAATGAGTGCTGGGTCAAATGCCCGACGGAATTTGAATTAAATGGTTATGATAAAAAGTTTGTTTATAGGGAAAAGTGCAACGGAGGAGGAGTAATTGTTTTCTATAGAAAGTGGTTAAATCCGTATATTGAAGTATTGAATTGTTGTGCTGATAGTATGATATGGTTAAAAATAAGCAATGTTATTATGTTTGATAGTAAAGATTTGTACCTGTGTGCTATATATATGCCCCTGATAATAATGTGTTTTACCGAAAGTATGACTTAGATGTCTTTGAAGTTTTGCAGGAACAAATAGAACATTACAGTGTATTAGGTAACATTGCAGTGATTGGTGATCTCAACGGAAGAATAGGTTTAGAAAATGACTTCATAATGCAAGACAATTTAAATGTATTTAATTGCAATGAAACTGATTTACTTAATTATGAACCTGATCTACCAAGTAAAAGAACAACAGAGGACATAAAGCCGGCTAATTCATTTGGTCGTAAAATTTTGAACTTATGTAAATCTTCTGGTATAAGAGTATGTAATGGTCGTTTTGGGAAAAAAAGTGAAACTTTTACATTTCAAAATAAGAATGGATGTAGCGTAATTGATTATTTGCTTTTATCTTGTGATTCATTTTCTATTGTTAATGATTTTGTCATTGGTGATTTTACTACTTTTTCATGTCATGCACCGTTAAAAGTTGTATTTAAACTTAAAGGATTAACTTTAAATGAAATATGTACTTGTAAAACTGTAAAATATGATTGTTATAAATGGAATGAAGGGTTTAAAGATGACGTTAAAAGGGACCTTGCGGCAAATTCCGATAAAGTTAATGAACTGATGAATAGTTTATCCGACGAGCCAAGGAATATCGACGAAATTGTGAACAATATTAATTCGTGTCTCTCCGGTATTGTCAATAAATATACAAAAACAGAAGTGACTAAAGTTTTAAAATGTGATTATTGTAACAGCTCGAAGCGAACTTATAAACCTATACATATAAGGCAAGATAAACCGTGGATAAACGATGATTGCAAACAATTGTATATAGAATATAGACGCTCATTAAAACAATTTAACCAAAATAAGTGTGAAGAAAATAGACTAATTTTAAATCTTGCTAAACAAAGATTTAAACGAAGCGAGAATAGTTTAAAAAGACGATATAAAAAACAGAGGGGAAACATGTTGAGTTCTATGAGAAAAAAGAATCCAAAGTACTTTTATCGAAAATTCAGGAAACGAAAAAAGGCCATACAAAGCAACATAAAGTTAAACGATTTTGTGACGCATTTTAAAAACTTAGTTTCTAAAGAAGAAATTGACGACGGACCGGAAGAAGAAGTCAACAATGAAGTCATTTATGAAGAATTGGACCGACCTTTTACGGAGCAAGAAATTGATGTTTGTGTTAAAAAATTGAAAACCGAAAAAGCAACAGGCTATGACAATCTATTAAATGAATTTTTGAAGGAGTGTAAATTAGCCCTACTGCCACTGTTATGTAAACTTTTTAACGTAATACTTATTACAGGTTGGTTTCCAGAAATATGGGTCAAGAGTGTTTTAGTTCCGCTATTTAAAAAAGGTCCAGTTGATGAAACAGGAAATTACAGAGGAATTTCGCTTGTGTCTCATGTTGGGAAATTGTTTACTTCTGTCATTAATACAAGACTATTAAAGTGGTGCAAAGAATACAGTATATTGACTGATGCGCAGTTTGGATTTGTCCCTGGATATGGTACACACGACGCGATTTTTTGCCCTTCATTCTATTGTATCAAAAAGTTTACGTAAAGGAAAACGTCTCTATTGTTGTTTTATTGATTTTGTCAAAGCCTTCGACAGTGTGTCACATTATGTTTTATGGCAAAAAATGTTAAAATGTGGTATTAGTGGAAATTTTCTGAATCTTATTAAATCAATGTATTCTAAGTTGAAAACTTGTGTTAAATTAGATGGTGAATTTTCAGATTTCTTTCATTGTAATGTTGGCCTAATGCAAGGCGAATCATTATCACCATTTTTATATGCAATTTATGTAAATGACATAGAAATTGAGTTAATTAAACAAGGAATAGAACCATATGAAGTAAAATTGTTAAATCTTTATCTTTTTATGTATGCTGATGATACAGTTCTCTTCAGCGAAAGTATATCTGATTTACAAAAAATGATAGTCACTGTATATGATAGTTCATACAAGAATGGTCTTGACATTAATTTAAGAAAAACCAAAATAGTTGTTTTTCGTAACAAAGGTGTACTGAAAGAGAACGAAAAATGGTATTTGAATGGTAAAATGATAGAAATGTGTGATCAGTTTGTATATCTTGGTTTGTTATTAAACTATAACGGTACTTTTACTGTAACACAGAAAACACTATCTGAACAGGGTAGAAAGGCTACATTTTGTTTATTGAGTAAAATTTATGATGATTGTTATAACACTGAGACTTTGATGTCCTTATTTGATACATATGTAACAAGTATTGTGAATTATGGTTGTGAAATATGGGGTTTCCATAAGGGAGCAGATATAGAAACGCTTCATTTGTATTATCTAAAAAGAATTTTGAAAGTGAGAAAAACGACTGTAAACCACATGGTGTATTTTGAACTTGGGCGTTTACCATTGTATGTAAACAGATATGTAAGAATGATACGTTACTGGTTGAAGTTATTAGAATCTAATAATTGTATATTGAATAGTATTTATGAAGATATGTACGAATCTAGTTTTGTCAAACCGAATGATAAACTCAATTGGAGTTGTAAAATAAGAGACATACTAAACAGGTATGGATTTAATGATATATGGTTAGCACAAAGTGTTGGAAATAGTCAATTATTTTTGCATGAATTTAAAAAAAGAATTGTTGATAATTATATAGCTGAAGCCTTGTCATTTTTTGAAAATACTTCAAAATGCAATTTATATCAATATATACATGATGGACATACTTTGCAATTTTATTTAAATCGACCATTGAACAGTTTATACCAGTCATATGTAACTAAATATAGAATCAATTCACATTCACTTAATGTAGAAACTGGAAGATACTTTAATATTTCCAGAAATGAGCGTGTTTGTAATATGTGTAATAAGAAAGTAATCGAAGACGAATATCATTTTATATTAGAGTGTGATAAATATGTAAATGTCAGAAGTAAATATATTAAGATATATTATTATAGAAACCCATCTACCTTCAAATTAGTTCAATTACTATCTGTAAGAAATATTAAAGAATTAAATAATCTGGGTAAATACCTCTATGAGGCAGAGAAAATTCGTAACACTTGATTTTGTTATGAACCTTTATTATCAATGTAAATTGTATGCCAAACTCCGCTATATATTAATGCTGTATATGTTTATGTAAACTGTATAATTTGTGTATGTATTTAATCCTATGAGCTGTATATTTGCTTACGGAATAAAGAATTATTGTTATTAATTCTTCATCTTATAGTTTTTGTTTCGGTAAAATCAATTTAATATTTAAGAAGTTATTTGAGTTTTCATCGGCACGCGCCGTTTTTATGAAATATGTCAGGCATGACCGATGATTATATTGAATGCCAATTATCATGTTGATTAGGTCGTTTGATCTTTAATAATTAGAAGTGATTAGTGATGGGTCTAACCTCATACATGTAAGCTTGGCAAACAAACAAAACCAAGATGTCTTTTGAAAAATATAGAACAAAGAAGATATATTGTTTTGGAAAAAAATGTTAAATAAACCTTTTGTTTTGTTTGTAATAATTGAAGCCAGTTGAGAAATATGAGAAATCTACATATAGTTGGGAAATTTTCATTCAATTCATCTCATTTGAAAACGTTCAAAAATATAGATAAAATTTATTGCAAAATGTGGCGTCCTTGGGGATCAAAACCCCGTTTCAACTACGAGGAGTGTTTCCAGAGATTGAGCAAGGTATATTAACTTAATAGATACAAATATATCGTAAATATTTTCTTTGTATAGATTTTCGAATTTTATATATATTTTTTTTTTCAATGCTGAAAAGTTTTAGTTATATTCTTAATTCAAAAATCAAGATGAATAATTCTTTCGTATTTTCATATCTCTAGATATTCTACAATAGACTTTAATTGCATTGTTCCATAGTGAAAAAAAGAATATATCATTTACTTTTAAGCTAACAGTTAATCACAAAAAGTAGCGTTGATTTTATCAAATTTCGTTCAATATACGGGAAAGTTTTAGTTTCATTCTTTAATAGTTCGTATTTTCATATCTCTAGATATACTACAATAGATTTTAATTGCACTGTTCCATAGTAAAAAAGAATATGTGATACACCTTTTTATATATAATTTATTTCCAAGCTAACAGTTACAATTACGGATAGTAGCGTTGATTCTTTTTTAAATTGGTATCATTCGTTTTTCAATATTTTAATATTTATATATATATATGAATGTGTGTGTGTGTTTTCTCTATTTTCTTGTCGTTAAGATTTAATCAAAATTTCATTTTGTAAGATTTATTCCCCTATTGAAACTCGTTCTTGTCCAGTAATAAATTCCTTGAACGAGGTTAAAAAGGGAAATAAATTTAGCTTGCCCGTAAGCCTAACCAAAGGAAAAGACCAAGAACAGAACGTACACAGCCAAGATATTAGACTTCTTAAATTGTAAATATTGTCATTGTAAATATTGTACATACATGTAATTGTCTTCTCTTTAACTATGTGTATTGTTTATTGAGAATTAAATTTGATATTTAGTAAACATTGTTTTTGTTTATTAAGTTGATATGGAGAGAGAGAAATAAATAACAAAGAAAAACAAAAATAGAACTTTTTACAGATTTTTTTATTTTCTTTATTCATAAACTGCAGAACACAAAAAAAAATTAAGCCGTCAAAATGAAAAATAGACTGAAAAAGAACATCGAATGGGTTATCTTATTTGTTTCTCCATAACCATACAATTCACTATTTTTACAGTGCATAATTTAAATTTAACTACATTAAACAATCTCAAATATTTTAAACGCAACATTGTACAAACAACACAATTCATAAACATCAATAAAGATAATCCAATTAATTTTGTTGATTGGATAATTCACGGCTCAGTAGTTGTGTAATCAGTGACACGTGCCCTCATTATTTAAAAAAAAAATAACATATCTATCTAAGTTCGATTTCAAATTCTACCAAAATTTAATTCTTAAATAAGCAGCATGTAACGAATATATACATCCATCCTGTGTGCAAATGCGATGACTATAAAGGGTCCTGAGTGCACTTTGTATGTCCTGAGTGCACTCAGGAGGTCCTGAGCGGTGTTTAGACGTACCCTATAAGAATGAACGAAAATGAATATGCATATACCGTTTTGTATTGATTGAATTAAACTCCTATAAAATTATCTCTAGTAAATGTTTTTGAATAAATTTAATTAATCATTGTTGAGATTTTTTTTCATAAAATATTTATTGAACATTTTTACTGATATTGAACTGAAAATATTTCAGTTCTATTTACCGTTATTGTTTTGATAATCATTTCAATGCAACTAATGTGTGAGCAGAGTGTGTATATTATTTTGTAAAGGTCACTGTATATTTCTCGGCTTGAGGTCAATTCGTTTACCTTGTAGCTATTTAGCCGCAGGTGTGAGTTCAAGCGTACACAGATATACATGTTGTTATTTGGAAAGGATAAACAGAAAGGATTAGAAAGAGTATGCTGTCACGATGTTAATACACTAAGATTTAATACACGATGAGAATAAAGATACAATAATTAAATTGTGTAAATTAATTGAAAATAAAATTCAGATTCGTAATTCCGAAAGTGTATAAAAATAAAAGGAAACAATTTTTGATTACTTTCTTAGCGGCAATTGGCGTAAAGATTCAAATATGAAGCAAAAATAGTAGTTTTAATCTTTTATAAAAACTAAATGCAATATTACCCAATTTGATATACCATTGTACATCTGTTTGATATCATTGACTTTACCGGAATTTCTTAACTTGTATTCAAATCTGGCTGTGTTTAAATGCTAATAAAACTATTGCAATTTTAAAGTTTTTAGTTGACAAAAAAATACAACATACAACATGCATGATTTTTTTTTAGTTTCTTTTTAACATTTTATTCTTACATAATTAAATTCATTTGACAATCATTTACACGAACTTTTTGTGAAAAGAATATCAATTATCTAAGCTAAGGCATTATTTCTTTTGAGGATTTTTGAGGATTTTTTTTAAAAATTCTATGATAATATTTGTGCAATGTTGAACATGATAGCCGTCATTAATCCAAATAAGTAATACAGTAGTTGTAATAAAAGTTATATTTTAGTCTTGCATAACTGATATTGACGAATTTATAATAGTTCGTCCATACATCGTTGTTCTTGAAACAATCATTATTAGTATACATGTAAGTTTCCTGACGTATAAGAGCCATTGAGGATGAGCTCCAGAGAAATCAGACTAGTGGCGTTTCGTTCGTTTGTTTGTTGGGAAAGGAGAGGAAATGCAACCGCTTGTACAGATAAACGACAGAATTACCATACAAGCATTTATAGTCAACACAATCAGAAAAAGTTCCCATCGTTAGTGAGTCTATTTTGCTTACTGGTGATTTTAACAGCAGAACTGCTGCCAATTTAGACTTCTATGAAATAACAAATACCAATCATGACACATCAGATAATTTTAATATTGATTTTTCAAACAATTTACACAAGTTTCATATGTCACGTTTTAGAAATAGTTGCGACAAGACAAAAAACCACTATGGCAATCTACTTTTAGAAATGTGTAGAAATAACAATCTGTTTATTTTAAACGGTAGGGTTGAAGGTGATAAAGAAGGCTTATTTACATGTCGCCAGTCAAGTGTGGTTGACTATTTTATTTGTACATATAATTTGTTATCATGTGTTGTAAATATGTCTGTACTTGATTTTTCTGCTCTTTTTTCCGATGTTCATTCGCCTCTGAACTGTAAGCTAGTCTTCAACTCGATTGATAACATCGTCGAATGCGATGACATTTTAATAAACGATTTTACATGCCATGAAAAAAAGGGCTTCAAAAATGGGATTGTGAAAAAGAAGCCAAATTTTTGAGAAATATCGATAGAAATAATATCGATCAATTAACTATGTTGAATACCAGTATACTGGCTCAAGAAAATATTAATAAAATAGTTGAATCTGTAAATGGTTTAATGCTGGATTCAGCCGAAAAGGTGTTTGGATCTTTTACATATAAACGACATGAAAAGAAATGTCGAAAAAAAGTTATTAAACCTTGGTTTGACAAAATATGTTGGGAAAAAAGGCGGTGCTTTCGAATAGCAAAAAGAAGATATAAATACAATAAAACATGTTTAAAAAGAGAGGAGATGAAGAATACAGAACGTGAATATAAGAGGCAAATGAACATTTCTATTAACAAGCATAAAAAAGCCATGAGAAAAAAGATGAATGTTTTAAAAAATAGTAATTCTAAAGAATTTTGGAAGATATTGAACTCGTATAAAGAGAAAAAAAGGAATAATATTCCTGTTGATATACTTTTTGAATTTTTCAAAAATTTAAATTCGTCAGATCCTGACGCTGGTGAAGAAACTATTATAGATGAAAATAACGAACTTAATTCGTTATTAAACAGTTCTATTACGGAAAATGAAATTTTTAAATGCATCAAAAATCTTAAAAATGGCAAAGCTTGTGGCGATGACTTCATCAAAAATGAATATATTAAGAGCACCTCTCAGATTTTCATGCCAATCTATGTTAAACTGTTTAATATTGTATTTGATACTGGAAAAGTGCCTGAACTTTGGGTTGTTGGTATGTTATACCTTTTTATAAAAACAAAGGTGACCAGTCAGATCCCCAAAACTACAGACCTATAACTATATTAAGCTGTATGGGTAAACTTTTTACGTCAATTTTGAATTTAAGATTGAGTAATTTTTTGGAAGAATATTTGTTGTTAAATGAAAACCAGTTTGGTTTCAGAAAGGGTTATTCCACTATAGACAGCATATTTACTCTGCATATTTTATTTGAATTACTGAGACAAAAAAAGAAAAAACTGTTTTGTGCTTTTATTGATTTTGCTAAAGCTTTCGATACAGTTTGGAGATCTGGTCTTTGGTCAAAACTCATTTTACATACAGTGAATGAGAAGATGTATAACACTATATTTAATATGTATAAAAATGTGAAATCACGAATTTTCAGTGATGGAGAATATTCAGACTACTTTCCATGTAATGTAGGTGTAAGACAGGGAGAAAATTTATCTCCCATACTTTTTTCTATTGATCTAAATGATTTAGAAAGCTTTTTTCAGAACAAAAATATAAGCGGTTTGAAATCATTATCAGATCAGATAGAGAATGAGCTAAATATGTATTTAAAACTGTTTGTTGTATTGTACGCAGACGACACTGTACTTATGTCAGAAACACAAGCAGATCTACAAAAACAATTAGACGCTTTAAAGGAATATTGTGATACATGGAAATTAAAAGTCAATATCCCAAAAAGCAAAATAGTAATTTTTTCTAAAGGTAGACCACTACAAAATGTTAGTTTTAAATATGCTGATATTGTGTTAGATATTGTAGAAGAATTTACATATCTTGGTGTATTATTTTCTAGAACAGGAAGTTTCACAAAAGCAAAAAAGGCACAAGTTGATAAAGCAACAAGGGCTATGTACGATATTCTGAAAAAGGGGAGATTACATAATTTAGATATTAAAAGCCAGCTAGAACTATTTGATAAAGTAGTTAAGCCTATATTATTATACGGGTGTGAAGTCTGGGGAATGGGTAACACCTCTGTTATAGAACGTGTTCATCTAAAATTTTGTAAATTACTGCTTAATCTTAAAAAGTCCACGCCGGATTTTATGATATATGGGGAACTTGGCCGATTCCCATTGGATATTTTTATTAAATTAAGTACAATAAGTTATTGGGAAAAGCTTGTAACTGGGAAAAATAAGAAACTTCCTGTTATTCTATACAATCTTGTTACTGGTAGTTATAATTGAAATATAGCTTGGTTCAAGAATGTAAAATCTGTGCTTGATAATTGTGGACTATCAAATATATGGAACACTAAATATTTTATAAGTAAAAACTGGTTGTATGATACTGTTAAATTAAGACTAACTGACCAGTTCAGACAGACGTGGTATGCTACTGTACATAATTCTCCAAAAGCTCTAAATTATAAGTTATTCAAAAATAGTTTAAATTTCGAATTTTACTTTGATATTTTAGATGACAAAAACATTGCTTCTTTTTGTAGATTTAGAACTTTGAACACAAAAATTCCTATCGAAATTGGTAGATGGCAAAACATTCAGAGAGAAAATCGTATTTGTACTTTGTGCAATAACGGTGATATTGGCGACGAGTTCCATTAAATTTTAGAATGCTCAGCAATAGACGATAGTAGACAATTGCTACTAAAGAAACCTTTTATAAACAGACCAAATATTCTAAAATTTCAAGGTCTCATGAATAGTAGCAACCCGTCTGAACTAAACAATTTGTGCAAGTTTATAAGAATTATTATTAAATGCCTAGAATCTCCTGGGTAATCACTTTATGTCTCTATTTTTACATTTGTATTTAAAATTTATACTATGTTAATTTATTTGTATATGTCTCTGTACTATTGTACTTTGGTTTACGAGAATAAAGATATATATTAGACGGGGAATATGAAGGCTTCCAAGAATGAACAAGTGACATGTCTAACTCTGAACAGTTAGAAAACAGACTATCGATAATATCTATGAATTTGAGCATTTTTATACAGAATGAACATAATATCAATTTTTGATTTTTTTGCGAAGTTTCCCTTTAAGCATTGTGATAGTTTTAAATGCGTGTCCAGGCGGGTTTCTTTTTTAAAGAGCATGGCAATCCAACATTAGGGCTAGCTTGGACATGTAAGAAGTATATGCATATTTTCATTTCATATGCATAGTCATTTGCTACTGTGTCATCCAAACTATTATAATGGCTATTGGAAGATTGTATAATAATAGAAACAGCAGAAATGTCCACGTATCTATTATTTTATTTGGGGGATGGGGCATCTGAGGAGGGGTAGTTTTCCCATGTTAATGACAAAAAATCAATTCATTTTGTTTTATTTGTGTATCTATAAAGGGCGAATCTTAAATCCCGCTGATTAACATGTACCCCTTTGCCTCAATTTCTTAACGAATGCGCTATGGTCGTGAATTCAATATGTACAGGTAAGTATAAAAAGAGATATCAAGAATATAAGAGCATCTTGGCAGGGTTTCCTTCTAATATGTGTTCTTTAATTGTTTTGATTATTTTTCAATATTCTTTATAAATTTTGCACATTATTCTTTATGCTTATCATTTCTTTTAGCCATTTTCTGTAGTGTTAGCCACCTTATAGTCTCTACTATCTTACAAGCTCGCACTATTAGGGACGACATCAAAATTTCAATGTAGGATAAAAAAAACTGAACTCATTTAGTTTTTTCACTGACAATTTACTCCCCTCTCTTAACTTTAAGTTGGGAAAAATTGATTGACCAATAAGAATATATATAAAATCGATGTCTATTAAACAAAATAAAGCAATTTTGTCCCTACACCCCAAAACTATTTGAATTACGTTTTTTTTTTCTCCTTCATTGATTTTTTGATGTCCCTAATACGGATCCATGTTAATTTTACATATTTGTTAAACAGTTCTCTGTAAACGAACATGCGCACAAAGTTTCATTTTGATCTGATCTCAAAATAACTTAATCAAAATTGTAACCTCACACGCTTTATTTGACATTAATTTTCATTAAAAATTGACCATTTAAATCTTTCATAAATATGTGTTTAACTATTACACAAACTTTAGTGAATTCTTTTTTTTTTGGCAATTGTTTTTATATTTTAATTGTGAGAATTTTCGAATTTTACGGATGTTAGCTGATAAATGTGGTAAATATACTAAACTCGAGGAAAAATGTCAAAAATATACAAAAAATCTCAATGTTATCAGCAAACAAAAGTATTGATCATAAATAACTCGTATTCAAGATAATTATCAATATGTAACGTAATAGGGGCATAGAACAACTAGCCTTTTCTAAATTTTGTATTAGTTGTTAGTGGCTTTGAACTAGCTGCCAGTAACTACGAGTTTACTCTCAGATCTGTTCTTAGTGTCGTTATGTTGTTGGGATGTACAAGTACCCGGCCACGTCTTTTCGGTGTAGTAGTAGTATTTGTATCCATCTATTAATAAGAATGTGTATCTCCAAGGAACTGAGACAAATATCCAGCAAATATCCAACATTAGGCGAATAATGGGAATAAAAACGGACAAATACAAATTATATGGAGAATGGAGTTGGTCATTTTAGAGAAACCTAACCCATAAAGTTATGCCAGATGCATTGTCGCTAAAATGAGCTGTCGGAATAATGAGCTGTCGGAGTAATGGGTTGTCGGAATAATTGGATGTGGGAATAATAGTTGTAGGACTAACGCGACGTCACCTTGCCGGCTCCTATCAGGCAAACCATAATGCAAGGTTACACGGATGTTTTAAAGTTAAAATATCGTTTTTGAGTTATATTGTCCGAAGTGTTGACGACGGACGGACGGACAACGGTTATACAACAATACCGTAATAGTTTTTTTAAAACGCACATATACAAATAATTGATCCTTTAAAATCTAATTTCTTCAATTCCTTCAGCTATTTCAATTTCAACTATTGAAATCTATCATCGATTTTGTGGAATCAAAATTTTACATTTTTGAAGATATTATTTAAGAAATTCTGATACATGTATAAAATACCTATTTGGTATTGATACTCATACGGTCCAGCTGGTAAATGTCCTACCGTACGTGTATGGCCCGGCTTTAATTAATATACAGACCGACTATGACAACATACAACTGTGTAAAATCGAAACTAATAAAACAATGCATTTTCAAGACGCATTGCGACATGTGAAATAATAAAATTTCACCCAAAAGTCTGCAGACCTTAATATCACAATAACAACTGTGTAAAGTGTTAAGGTGGTACCTAACACTTTCACTAAAATCAATTTGCCTCGTTTAATTTTCCTAAAATTTTGACAAAGTATTTACTTTGACACATTTTGACTGAAATATAAAAATTTCAAAAAATTTGAACCAACCATTTTATCAGAAAAAATACACTGGTTATGTAGCAGTTTGACAAACACTAATTTTGATCAGTGAGAAGCTTAATATTCGTTAACAACGCAACGTAATTAAAACGTTCAGCCGATTTTACAGAGTTATCTCCCTGTAGTGTTAGGTACCACCTTAAGCCAATTATAAGAGGCATTTATATATATTCCCCCTTTAAATATTTTTATTAAAAGAAGTCCGTATCTCTTGTAACTAAATACCTAAATAAAAATGTCATAAAAAAATAAACAGACCTTAAGACTATATATAATAACAAAGAATTGTGTAAAGTTTAAAACCAATCAGATATATGGCATTTTAAAGATATGTGAAAAATACCTTCCCTTTTTTTAACTAATAAAAAAAATCCCATAGTTCTGGAACGAACAATCATAATTTCACCAAAACGTATACAGATCGTTTGACCGTGCCCTGATCACTGTACCGGATAACGCACACGGATGAGTAACGGATAGCATCTCAATTTGTAACTTTAAACAATTTGTTCGTGTCCGTTCATATCCGTTAAACTGCGTTACTCGTCTGGTGTACCCATTAAGTATATGTTGACGGCCGGTGGAGTCCGTCCTGCCAGGTTGACAATTTGGAGCATGTTCAAACAAAATTATTTATTACAAAACTTGGCCAACTTTTTCTATATGTCTCTTTTTTTTATTAAGTTAAATACAGTCAAGTCAAAATTTTAAGATACGTGATGTATGTCAATCAACTGTTACAAATAAACATTTCCCGCGCGTAGGCATTAACACTCGTCATTAACTGCAGTATCATAAATTAAAGTACTAGAACAAATAATAATGGTTATATTTAAAAAGATATTAACTATTTATTATCAATTATGAGTTCCAAAAAAAAGACCTCATTATATACAATATAAAAAAAGAAGATGTGGTATGATTGCCAATGAGACAACTATCCATAAAAGACCAAAATGACACAGACATTAAAACAACTATAGGTCACCGTACGGCCTTGAACAATGAGCAAAGCCCATACTGCATAGTCAGCTATAAACGACCCCGATAAGACAATGTAAAACAATTCAAACGAGAAAACTAACGGCCTTATTTATTTACAAGTCTGAGCAATAAATTAAATGTATAATTTGTTTTTATTTTTCCTTTTCTACAGACAATCATTTATATATATATATCATGATATGTTCAAAGACAGTAATATCTATAATATGTGATCTGTATTATTTTTGTGAGGGTCTCAAGGTAGATTAGTGATTGCTAATTGAGTCACATTCTTTAAATACAGTAATTATTATTATTACAAGAGCTAACTTTCAACTGCGACCGACTTCAAATTAAATACAAGATAAAGATAAAGATAAGGAATACACAGGTTATTTACTTGTCAGATTATAATACTAGTTTTAGAACCTTGAGAATTTGCTGGCTTAAGATAAACATACATAATGAGTTTAATAGTTCTGTAATTGATAGTCTATGATGATCGGTCATTGATTTCCGTTTGTATAGTGAGTGTCAATTAAAACGCAACAACAAATGGAACATTATTTTGTCTAAAGATTGAAACAATTTATCTCCCATGATATATATCAGTAGCTATGTAAATAACAGGACTTTATAAAAAATATTTGTTCAGGGAAGAATATATTATACATGGAAGTAATATTTAAACATCCATGATTATACTAAACAAACTAGATGGTCTCGTTGGTAGCATGCTTGTACCTTTGTCCGCTAGATCAATCAAAAGACTTTGAAATTGGTATCCGGCTCAACATATCGGACAAACACAAAGCACAGTTTATTCATCATTTATTCACATGTTCACATGTTCACATCAGGAATATGCATATAGTTTATTTGCTTCTGTACGTTAAGCAGAATTCATTCACTCACTCGTTAAACTATTATGATCGATCCAAATGAATTAAGAAACATGTGCAATACCCCAGGTTATTATTTTTTTTGTTGCTTTTATTATAGTAGATAATGGAGTAACTGTAATAAAAGTTTCAAACTTGTTGTGTTGCGTTTTTGTATGTACTCAGTATTGTGTAAGTTCGCTTTCACCACACTAAAAATCGCGGGAAATTGATATCGCCTTTCTCAGCAAGATATGTACACGTTCTTATCGCGTCAGTGGAAAGGGGATTGCAAATAAATATATGATATAATATATCTCTGAACTTTTTTTCACAATCAAACATCTTTTCAAGAAAACGTTTTACGGAACTAGTAAATTCCCTTCAGAAACATGCGTTTATACAAGGGCAAATGACAAAAAAGGGATTGTAGTAAGACTCATATGCATGTAATATAGTGTTGAGAGAAAGCAAGCCCAAAGCTAGAAAAGTGCTAGAATCCGCGTCACCTGTTTGTCGCGTTGCATTTTCCCATTAAATAATCCCTTCCAAATTATAGATATAAACTATATGGAGGTCCGTATAAAATACGAATAATTGAGAATACTTTTTTTACAAAGTTTTTCGAGAGAAATTATCTTTCGATCATGAAAAAGCTTTTACTACCTAAGTTTTATGTAATTCTATATTTGATTTTAACGTTAATCGGATTTTCGCTTTTTGTTTTAAGATATTTTCGGGGTTTGATGATCATGCATGTTTTTAGAGAGTAAATAAAGACCAGGAATATAAACAGCGTAGTGGTGTGCGTTGGGATGGTGGTAAGGGTGAAAGTTAAAACCATAGGATTACAGGGGTCGATTTCAAACCAGTAAACACACAAAGATGAAATGAAAGCAAACCCTCCTATATAGATTATGCCATGGACAAATAAATAGAATTTCTTTATATAAGAAGGAGTAGATAATATAAAGACAGGTATTAAATTTTCATATCACAATGAAAACAAATAGTAATTATTACAATAAGAACTAAGTTTATAACATTATAAAACGAATATTTCCGAGTTCTGAATTCCGAATTCTGAATTCTGAATTCTGAATGCTGAATTCCGAATGTTGAATTCTGAATTATAGGTGAGCCTTCTCGGCTTTCGTACATTACAGTTTTTTTCAGTCATGAAAAGAATAGCTCTTGTAGATATGTTACTTCTTGAGACCGCAATTACTTACAAACATTTCATCATAACGATCTTATTTTGTTTAAACAGTTTTTTCATTATCTTTGAAAATAAATATATACATATTTTGTATGTTAAACAATAATATAAAAAAAAAGAAGATGTTGTATGATTGCAATGAGACAACTATCCACAAAAGACCAAAATGACACAGACATTAAAAACTATAGGTCACCGTACGGCCTTCAACACTGAGGAAAGCCCATACCGCATAGTCAGCTATAAAAAGCCCCGATAAGACAATGTAAAAAAATTCAAACGAGAAAACTAACGGCCTTATTTATGTAAGAAAAAAATGAACGAAAAACAAATATGTAACACATAAACAAACGACAACCACTGAATCTAAGACAACTATTAAACTGACAACAAATTGCTAAGATGTAAAAGGGATCAAAATATACAGACAGGACAATCATTCTAGAACACAAACTGATAACGCCATAATTATGTAAGCAGAATTTTGTCAACTTACACATTCTATGGAAGAAGCGATTCGATAAAAGCTTTTCTTATATCAACGAGCGATATTGTTTTATATCAACGAGTTGCATTGTGGGAAATTTCAGACGAATGTTAGCATTTGTACGAAGAGCGGCAGATTTCTCTGTATAAAGTAATGACTCTTTTCTTAAAACAGGATGACATTCAACACGACATACGTCTGGTGTATAATTTTCATAAGTTATTTTGTGTAATAACAAGCAAGGTGTATTTAAACGAGAAAATTGAATTAATGAATAAATGAAACATAAATGCACGATTTATCATTTGTAAATGTACACATTCTATAAATATCATGTAGCAAATTCAGTGGAATGCAATTGAGATGAATTCAATTGTTTGCTACGACAAAATCACCTATAAGTCAACGATACTGCTATATTTTAAAATATCAATGCGCTTGTCTTATATCACAGCGATGATTTTTTAATATCAAAAATTTATGAAGGCGATACTTTTCTTATATAACTGCTATACTTTTCTAATATAGAATGAATACGATGACATGTCACAATGCATGTCAAGAAAACTGCAAACCTGATTCACAAACTTAGATCATGACTGGTTTAATGTTTTAGGATCAACATCACTAAAATTTCGTAACTGTAACAAAATTAACGCTTACATGAAATTATCATTTCGAAAATGTTGCTTGACCCTAATGATAGTTGAAAGTGTTAACAACCTGTTCAGTCTATTGTTTTCAATCAGATGGTTTAACTGACTAACTAACATGTTTAACCCCGCCACATTATTTATGTATGTGCCTGTCCCAAGTCAGGAGCCTGTAATTCAGTGGTTGTCGTTTGTTTATGTGTTACATATTTGTTTTTCGTTTATTTTATTTTTTTATATAAATAAGGCCGTTAGTTTTCTCGTTTGAATTGTTTTACATTGTCTTATCGGATCCTTTTATAGCTGACTATGCGGTATGGGCTTTGCTCATTGTTGAAGCCCGGTGACCTATAGTTGTTAATGTTTGCGTTATTTTGGTCTTTTGTGGACAGTTGTCTCATTGGCAATCTTACCACATCTTCTTTTTATAATTCTATTTAAAGTGATGATGCAATGGCGGAATTTAAAAGCGGTTGCAAATACGTCTACAGACCTATTAGATTATGATATACTGGTCACACTGCTATAGCCTACCCACCTTGGTAATATCGAAATAGACAAAAAAAATCATTACTTAAAAGAAACATTCATTCAAACAATCCAATCCAATCCAATACAGCTCCAAATTACAATGAATATTCAAATGGTAAATCCAAACAAATTAAAATGTACAAATGCTGTTGTCCCGAATTTTGAAGATACCAAATCAGTAGCCTCGGACTATAAATTGGACAACTTCAGATACAACGAAAATCAAAAATCTTGTCAAACAGAAAATGTATCTATTATTAACATAGAAAAAAACATTGAGAAGGAAAACAGTTCTTTTTTGGATATCAAACACTTTTCCCGTTGGTAAATCGATATCTCAATGAACATAATCAGCTCGCCGAGTGGACGCTCTTTTACATCGCAATGACCGTTAGGGCATTTCGATTTATTTTTGCCACAGCAATTTGACGTTCGTTATGACTAGTAAACCGATCGTATAAATACACGATCATTTCTTAGTGCAAAAAAACAATCCGTATCGCTTGTTATAAATTCATTTATTCAATGAGTACTAAAAAAATGTTTAGAACACAAATATATAAGATGAAAATGTATTTTGTCGTTAGAAATGTGTATATATCTTTTCTATATTTATAAATTTAGATCGTTCAGTTTGAGGGCTGGAATGCAGTTATTTATAAGAGAAATTTTTAAAGATTTATAGATAAAAGAAGATGGTGCATGAGTTCGAATGAGACAACTTTCCATCAAAGTAATAATTTGTTTAAAGTAAACCATTATAGATCAAAGAAGGGCCTTAAACACGGAGTCTTGGCTCACAGCGAACACCACGCTATATAGGAACAAAAACATAACTAGTGTTAAACCATTCAAACAGGAAAACCAACGGTCTAATTTGTATAAAAAAGGAGATTCAAAAATACAGGTCAGATTTTGTCGAATCAATCTGAACGAGGACAGCATGATTCATCTTTGTCACAAGTTAGTTTCATTGTTATCAATAAATAACGTTTTCCATGCGTGCAATGCGAGCATATCAGATATATATTATTTCGGTGCGTTCATTATGAAATTTGCTAAATGTTATATATGTGAACAATCATTTTGATACTTAACTATTTGATTACGGCATTGTTTATTAAACCCTTATTTGAATAGTTTTGCTTCCAAAACCAATTGAGAAATTTGTAAGTTGTTACCAAAAACAATTTGAATTTGAGCAATTGTCTTAAAACTGCTTATTTACATACAATACTACAAAGAAGTAAAATAAAACAGAAAGTCCCTTATCAAATGGTAAAATCAAATGATAAAACACACCAAATGAATGGATAACAACTGTCATATTTCTGACTCGGTACTGGCATTTTCAAATTTTGAAAATGGTAGATTGAACCTGGTTTTATATCGCTTAACCTCTCACGTGTATGACAGTCTCATCAAATCCTGTCATATTTACAACGATGCGTGAACAAAACAGACATAGTAGGTAAAATTGTTCTAATATTGATATTATAAAAACACCGCTATTGTATTTTAACAGTATCGCATTGATATTAGAAATAATAGCTTTTGTATATTTATGTATATAAGAAAAACACAGCACTTCAAATTTTACACGGACATAAACGATTGCTTCTAGCTAACTTCTGAATGTATATTTAGACTCAATTGTTGTTTATATTTGAACAATAAGTTTTAAAGTTAGTATTTTCTTAATTTTTCGTTGCCGAAAACAACATTTTCCGCATGGAATGTCTGCATATTTACAATTGATATTAGACAATATCGCTATGTGATATAAATTTTTTTTTATCGATACGCTTCTTCCATAGACTTGAAATAATAAGCAACACCTGTACTGTATACAGATGGGTGTAGTCCTAACCTTGACAAAAGTAAACTTGGAGCCGACTTGTTGACTGCTTTCTAAGTTAACTTGAGAACTTTTTAGCAGACAAGCAAGTTAATTACGTCGTTAGTGGACCAGACCTACGGTCTGCTTTTTTTGGGACTGCTGCAGACTTATCGACATGTGGATAAGTCTGCTTTTGAACAGGTCTGAGAACAGGTCTGCCCCGAACGAGGCCTGTGGACAAGTTTTCTTTTGACCAGTCCTGCCCCAGACCAGACCCGTGGATAGGTCTGCTCCTGACCAGATCTGTGGACAAGTCTGATATTGACCACACCTAATGACAGGTCTGCTTATGACAAATTATCGTGTTAAAAAGTTTTCATATCAGACTTGAGCTTTAATTAAAATATGTAAACAACATTCGTATTATTTTCCCCCTGGATAGCAAATGTCTTTACTCGCTAGACTCTACTAGCTATTATACAACACAATTCTTGTTCTTTTTTATTTGATATATTTTTATATCATGTATATACATAAAACAATGGCTACGTTTAATTTACAATCACATAGAGCTATCATAAAGGAAATGAAAGTTGTTTTATTGTTATTAGAAGGCGGATAGAAAGGTTCTTATATCATGGGATATCAACATCATTGTCGACGTTGCTTCGTTTCCCGTTTTTTATCTGTATCTTCCTACAATTATACATGCGTGGATATTTCTTTGTTGTTCAACTTGTTTGCATTGGATTTACTATTCTAGTATCTTCCGCAGAATATTCTAACGACAAATGTACAGTATCCGGATACGTACGGTCTGGTTAAACTATCAACAATCTCGTCAGATTTGTCAGATTTGTCGAGAGATTTGTGCACTTGAATGAAACAGTTGCCACTTGACGTTTAACGAGGAACAAAATCAATCAAACGACATAAAAGATAAACAGTATACTTTTCCCAGAAGAGAACCTCATATTCTTTTTTATTATAAAGTACACATGAATTCAAAATGTTGGTTCTTGAATGATGCGGCCTAATAGTTTTGGTTAACACACCATCCTGAACTACTACGTATCTCTAGTGACTGTTCAATAGTATGAATACAGAGATGAAATACTGACACTCTCAATTTATGCGCTCAAAATATTGCATTAATTGTTGTCCAATATTATTGCCTACATTTGTGATTTGTGGTCCTACTAAAATGTGCACAGGAGTGTCAGGAGAAGACATAAAGGCGGTTAACCATGTTATCCATCGCAACATTTAAAAAAACTTCTGATTTATAATGCAGCCATTTAGATGTACAAATTAAAATGCATATATGGTCAGTTTTGGTGGAAGCGGTCAAATAATTGTGTTGTACAAGTTAGCCTGAGGTATCAAAACTACTAAAATGTTGTTACATTTCAATAAATTGAACAAGAGGAGGACATGATGCGACTCTTAATTTGTGCAGACAAAATTTTGTAGTCATGTGTTTTAATGATGCTTTCGTTTTGTATAATAAATTCTCCCTTGAAATCAAAATATTGCTGATTGTGGCTACATTAATCAAGGACGTATTACTAACAGAGATATACATGATAAAGTGCAAATTTGTTTGAATATGATAGGAACAAGAATATATATTCAGTGCCCGGTATTATTGTAACCAAGATTGTTTTTTGGGGGGATATGATTGCTTTCAAGCAATCTGTAGACTTATACTGTTGGCTCAGGGTCATGCCCTCACGTCAATCGTTTTAATCTAAACATTAAAGAACATTTAAGATTTATATGATTGTCTTGCTTTAGAAGGTAAAAATAAACAAAGGGATTGAACTTAAATAGCTTTCCTATAATGTTCTTTTCATAATCTTCATGTTTGATATTTCCTTTGACTTATATGCGTGGTTTTAACAACACGGAAAATCAGTATTTATATTTAGTGTTTTTATAAATTTAGAAACACGTCAGAGGGAATTCCCCAGTTTTTATAAACAGGCGAGAGTTCCGATTAATCTATTTCTGTCATATAAGAACTGAAGTGAAGTTTTTCTTATATATCACCGTTATGAAACTGATATTTGATATTGTACTTCCATTAAGAAATAGAGAACCATCTAGGTCGTTAAATTGATATTTAATATACATTCTTGCTCCAGGGTTTGTTAAGGTAATTATGCGCAAGCGTATAGTTTTCTTGACTTCAAGGGGTATTAAATTGAATGGTTGCTCTGGATTCCCCTCACAATTGAATAATTTAAAACCCATGGGATCCTTTCTATGTCTGTCTGCTATTGAGGGTTATGGTTGTTGCATAGTTTGTAATCATATGAATCATTTAAATTGAAATAAATGTAGTCCACATCGTAAAGGTGTAATTACAACACCCCTTCAGACGAAATTGAGTCTTCCATATTATCGTTTCGAGTTATCTCCCTTCACGGAAAGGAGTCATGACCACTGACCCAAATGAAATTAAATATTTAAATAGTTAGGAATGGAGTTCCATCTTGATTTAACGTAGGAAAATAGGTGATAAGATACGAAGTGCAATACCTTATCTCACTCTGAGTCTCAGTGACTGCTGTGGAAAGTAAACTTGGAATTGATAGTACAAAAATAAAACACAATAAGTACATTGTTCATACACTTGTATCCGAGATTGGCTATTTTGTAACTATTCAGATTACGTAAATCACTTTTTACATGTGCAGTTGAATTAGTTTTGAAAATAATATTATCTAGCTACATGTTAGTCCAAAATTACTCTGACGTCCAACGGCTGCTTTTCAAGACAAGCTGGGCCCGTTGGAATACAGAGTAATCTCGGACTAGCTACATGTGTCAATGAAAACAATGGCAATCAATCGCATCACTCAGAGCAATCTGCTCTTTGATTAATTTGTAGATTGACAGATCAGACATTTTGTCTAACAAGCAATGTTTATGCGTACTTTATTTTCAAATATTTGTATTAAATCCTGTTTATATAACGAATTAGGTATTAATTTTTCTTTATTTTCGATGTTTATACTACGAAACAAAGATATTAAAAAACATTATTTTTTAAATCGATGTAGAGCGGTCCTGGTTACAAGTTAACTTAGTGTTGAGCAGACCAGGCAAAAGTCAACTTGGGAACAGGTTTGGTTTGATCAAAGCAAAAGTTAACTTATGTTAACTTTGTGGCAGGACTGGGTTCGAAGTTAACTTATGTTAACTTTACGGCAGGACTGGTTTCGAAGTTAACTTCTGTTAACTTATGACAGGACTGGCTCGAAGTTAACTTATATTCATAGCAGACCTGTTTCCAAGTTAACTTTTTGGCAGACATAAAAACAGACCTAGGACCAAATCCGCTTATCAAGTTAACTAGATTTTTGGACAGTTTAGGACTGCACTCATCTGTAAAATTCAGCTATGAAATGACCGCCGAAATTACAAAATGTAACATAATTCATACCAAACATTAATTAAAAACGAATAATTTCCGACTTTAAAACCAAACGTAAGCAATTGTGTTGTTAATTGTAACTGAATCAATTCTATTCTTGTCTTTAATTGCTTTCAATGTTTACCATTAATGAAATTAAATTCCATGTAGAAACACAATGTTTGACAATATTTAATGAACACCAAAACTGTTTTGTTATGACCATTTTCATTTTTTGAGTGTTTACCTTCATATGATGTGCATGTACCTTTAAATGATGTGCAATTACCTTTATATGATGTGCAAACACCTTTATATGACGTGCACGTATGTTTATACATCTTAATATGATGTCCACACATCTTTATATGATGTGCAAATATACGTCTAGGATGTACAAACCTACTTCTATGATGTGCAAATGTACTTATATGATGTGCAAATATACTTATATGATGTTCAAAAAATCCTTATATGATGTGCATTTTCCCTTATATTATGTGCAAACATCTTTATACGATGTGGTTGTGTCATTATATTACGTGTTTGTAATTTTATATCATGTTGTTTGGTTACTTTCATTATATGATGTGATTTCATCGTCGTTATGGTTAATGAACATGATTACGATTAGAATGATTACTGTCTACGTCACAACTGATTCCAATCTGCTATTGCGGAATAAATATAAACCCGGCTTAAATCTGTGGCAATCGTTTTGAAAATGGCTGCGATTCAAAGAGATAAAAACCTTGATATGTTGGTTCCTCGGTTTCAGATGAGAACATCACACCAAATATAAATGGAAAATTGCCAAATTATGAATTTTAATCGATAGGATCACAATAATGAAAATACGGGGTCTACAATTATTAGCATACAGTTAAAGTTTTTAAGTTTCAGAAATAGTTCTAAAATCTCTTGCTATCGCAAGCAAAAGCAAAACAAACATCTTGGAGGGAGATGAAGATCAATAAATACAGGAGCTAGTTGAAGAATTTCACGACTGCGGCGAAAATATGATAAAACAAAATGTTTGGCCTCTTATTTATAGCTTACTGTTCGGTTTGAGCAAAGGCTCTGTGTTGAAAGCCGTAATTTGACCTATAATTGTTTACTTTTTTTCACATTATGACTTAGATGTAGAGCTGTCTCATTGGCACGCATACCATATCTTCTTTAATCTATTCATTGTAAAAGACACTAATGAACACCAAGTCAATTTTACAAATACTTCATAACGATAGCTACAAAATTGTCTACTCTTGCATAATTATTCCGGTATGGATGATTGGTTGATGAATTTCTTGATCGATTGGTGTTTAACGTCACTTTATGTTTTGTCGTAGTTCTCCTCTTATATTTGATTCGTTCCATACCTTCATTCAGTATTACTAGTTTGAGATATAACATACTCTGCTAGAAGAAATTCACTGTTAAAAATATGGAATAAGATTTCAACAGTTGAGGCTAGGGGATCTAGGCGTATAAATTGACGTCTTTCGAGTCAAACCTATTATTTTTTTACTGACAGGGAGAGTACGATTAGGGTCGAACCCTTAACAACTAGGGCAATCATAAGTTTGTCACACATAATAAATGTTGTTTAAAATTTTCAAAAGTTGAAATTGAGCAATTACCTGTTATATTGTCTCATATCCTTAATCTAAATATTTTGCTAGATTCATCATATCAAAGAACTCTAAGAGTTGCTTGTTTCGGTTCCGTGCTTTGTCCCTTATTTTTAAAAAGTGTTTGTCTGGCCACAAAGTATGAACGTACATAACACACATCGCCAAAACATTATACGGCGGCAAATGTTTTACTATAAACGATTGAATACCACCATTCTATTAAAAACAAATCAAAATTAAAGGCTCCCTCAATGTCTCCTATCCCCTTATATGGGATGGCAAATGACCGGTCCATTATATAAACCCATTGTGGTTTGTTTTAGGCGTAAAAGTTATAATTGTGATCGTATTTATAACTATCAGATTGGCAATCGTCAATATTAAGAATGGCTCGCAGATTTAAAAAGAAAGTAAAAATAGTTAAACAAAACATTAGAGAACTCGATCGGGTTTCTGGAAAGAGAAGACAAAAAAAAGCACAGGTATATATATATAGCCAACTGTCAATTGACAGACGAACAATACATAGTTATAGATAAAGGTTAAAAATTTATACCTATGCCTAAGAAGTGTAATATAGGCAGAACTGTCAAGACTGTTTAAGTTGGTCAAACTTCGGTCTTGCACCATGACGAGGTAGACCCAAAACAGACGGACAGGATAACACAGTACTACTGCTGGCAGGAAGAGTTCAATCTGAAAAGAATGGAGTTCCCGGTCAGCCTCAAAGGGTATCGGCAAGTTCTAGAAGGTCAACTCCACCATGGCGGTTAATGTATTTGAGATAAACAACCAAGAACTATACCCGCTGCGCATTTCAGACGTTGGCGACCAGCGTGACAGAGACATCAACTTGCTGCTGATCGAGATCGAAGGGCGAAAACACTATTGCTGGATCAAAATATGTCCCGACTGATGTCGAGCCAGTTTTTGGACCATAACAGTGAGACCCACCTGTGCTACAGGTGTTAATGTAGCTCTGGCCTTTTCGAAGTTTCTATCAGAAGTGCCGTATCTTTTGTTATTTTATTCAGAAATTGAATGAAATTGGTTGAAAAAATAGGGGGTCACCATTTAAGCTCATAATTTTCCTTTCAAAGTTCTATGACACCTGGTCCAAAACTGTAATATAAAAAACTGAAATATAGCTTCATAGAATGAGCAAATAAAAAACATAGGTCACCGATAAGGGAAAAAAATATTTTGCCTTAAAACTCGAAAAATGGTGAAAATGGGTGAAATGTCATTTTGAGCCTTTAAAAGATACACATAATAACGAAAATATTCTTTTACCGACATAACTACAATGATTTAACATTTTTAATCAATCAAAGTATTTAAAAAAAAAGAATCGAACTTACGACAAATACTTCTCGTTTGCATTGTAATTCATGCGTGAAATTATGCGCAGTCAAATAGTCCCGATCCACCTTTAAACCACTTTCACAGTAAGGAAGTCCCGGTGACCCACAACGAGTGTAGCGTCATACACAAGGCGGTCAAGATCGAGCTGCCCAAAGAAGGGAACAACCAGAATTTTGAGAACAACGCCCACTTGATGAAAGTCTCTTTCGCGGTGTACGCGGATTTGACTGCTTTACCGAAAAGGTTCAACCCGACCCCACGGCCGTGCCTGCAGATCGAGTTGTGGAGATGCTAGGAAACATAGTTCACCGCTTTGCCAAAAAGTTTGGGGAAAGACGTGGAATCAACCAGCAGGAGATCAAGTGCTTTGAAGACAGAGTGTATGCCAAAGCACCGGTAATGTATATCATGCAGCGGTGAGAAGATGTGCCGCAGGTCTTCGTTGAAAGACTTGAGAAAGAAATCAAGGCCATTTACACCGAAAACAACATTAGGAAGCCGATGGTCTTGACGGAAGAGGACAAGAATAAAACACCGGGAGGCCACACAGTGCTGGATCTGTGATTCATAGACAGATTATGAACACGCCCAGTGAGTGTAGAAAGAGATTGATATCACAAGCATGAATAAGTATCACGACTTGTATCTAAAGATAGATGTGCTCCTGCTGTACAATGAGATGTATGCTCGAAGAATTATGAACTTGACCCATGCGTGGTACCTAACAGCACCAGGACTTGCAATTGCCTATGATGCGTCATTAAAAACTACCGGTGTAAAACTTGAACTCATTTCGGATCCTGACATGCTTGTTTGATGTTTGAGAAAGGTATCAGAGGTGGGATCGCCGCCGCGATGCAGCGGTATGCCAAAGCCAACAACCCTTATGTGGAAGGATTTAATGCCGATAAGCCAACTAATTACTTGATGTATGTAGATGTCAACAACCTGTATGGATGGGCTATGTGCAAGTACCTACCGACCGGTGGCTTCGAGTGGATGAATCTCGAAGAGATGCCAACCTTTGATACCCTTACCGCCGAAGATGACAAAGGATTTGTAGTGAAGGTAAACGTGGAATATTCCTAGGAACTTCATGACCACCAAAATGACTTCCCGCTGTCCCCGGAAGTTGTACAGCTGAACAAGGTAAAGAAACTGGTGCCAAACCTCGGAGACAAACTGACAAAACTATGTAGTACACTACGTCAACCTCAACAGTTCCTTGCGCTCGGTCTCAAGCTCAGAAAATTCACAGGTTTAACCAGAGTCAATGGCTTGGGATTTATATATTAATCTAAACACCGCGCTCAGAGCGCTACCCATTGCCTTTTAAAAAGACTTTTTCAAGCTTAAGAACAATACGGTGTTAATGAAGACAATGGGAAATATCCGCAAGAGGGTGGACGTCCGGCTGGTCACCAACGAGTAACAAGCGCTGAAGCTCATGACCAAATCCAACTTTGATCGCCGGGTTTTTTTCAGTAAGCATCTTTCAGCCGTGCACATGCGTAAAACCAAAATAAAATTTGACAAGCCAATTCACCTGGAATTCTCGATACTTGACATATCGAGGACCTTAATGGTGGACTTTGTTTACAAGGACCTAAAGCCAACCTACCGTGACAAGACAACCATCTCTTACACGCACACCGACAGTATCGTTTACAATGTGAAGACTCAAGATGTCTACAAAGAACATTTACGAACACAGGCGGCAGTGGTTCGACATATCCAACTATCCAAGTGACCACACGGTATCGAGTCTGGTCTAAACAGGAAAATTCTTGGAATATTCAAGGAAAAATGTGCCGGAGTCCCCATGACTGCGTTTGTGGGATTGCGACCGAAGATGTAGGCGTCCAAGGTCGGCATGCGCAAAGCGAGGAATGCCAAAGGCGTGAAGAAGTGCGTTGTCAAAACTTAAATGACCTTCGCAGACTACAAGAGATGTCTTGACGAGCACGCAGTGAGCTACCGGGTAGTAAATACAGTCAAAAGTTTTAGGCATTAGATATTAGAAATACACTTGTGTCCGCAAGAAAGTCCTATCAGGCAACGATCACATGTGTCATATTCTGCCTGACGGAATTAGCACCCTTGCCTTTGGTCACTACAAAATCGCCAAACATAAATAAATGAGCGACATACGGGTACACAGTATAGCTCTCCCCAGCATACCCCTTTCAAATGTCGAGGATAAATAGTGACTATCACAGTACGCGGAAATCATACTTATATGATGTGCAAATATACTTATATGATGTTCAAAAAATCCTTATATGATGTGCATTTTCCCTTATATTATGTGCAAACATCTTTATACGATGTGGTTGTGTCATTATATTACGTGTTTGTAATTTTATATCATGTTGTTTGGTTACTTTCATTATATGATGTGATTTCATCGTCGTTATGGTTAATGAACATGATTACGATTAGAATGATTACTGTCTACGTCACAACTGATTCCAATCTGCTATTGCGGAATAAATATAAACCCGGCTTAAATCTGTGGCAATCGTTTTGAAAATGGCTGCGATTCAAAGAGATAAAAACCTTGATATGTTGGTTCCTCGGTTTCAGATGAGAACATCACACCAAATATAAATGGAAAATTGCCAAATTATGAATTTTAATCGATATGATCACAATAATGAAAATACGGGGTCTACAATTATTAGCATACAGTTAAAGTTTTTAAGTTTCAGAAATAGTTCTAAAATCTCTTGCTATCGCAAGCAAAAGCAAAACAAACATCTTGGAGGGAGATGAAGATCAATAAATACAGGAGCTAGTTGAAGAATTTCACGACTGCGGCGAAAATATGATAAAACAAAATGTTTGGCCTCTTATTTATAGCTTACTGTTCGGTTTGAGCAAAGGCTCTGTGTTGAAAGCCGTAATTTGACCTATAATTGTTTACTTTTTTCACATTATGACTTAGATGTAGAGCTGTCTCATTGGCACGCATACCATATCTTCTTTAATCTATTCATTGTAAAAGACACTAATGAACACCAAGTCAATTTTACAAATACTTCATAACGATAGCTACAAAATTGTCTACTCTTGCATAATTATTCCGGTATGGATGATTGGTTGATGAATTTCTTGATCGATTGGTGTTTAACGTCACTTTATGTTTTGTCGTAGTTCTCCTCTTATATTTGATTCGTTCCATACCTTCATTCAGTATTACTAGTTTGAGATATAACATACTCTGCTAGAAGAAATTCACTGTTAAAAATATGGAATAAGATTTCAACAGTTGAGGCTAGGGGATCTAGGCGTATAAATTGACGTCTTTCGAGTCAAACCTATTATTTTTTTACTGACAGGGAGAGTACGATTAGGGTCGAACCCTTAACAACTAGGGCAATCATAAGTTTGTCACACATAATAAATGTTGTTTAAAATTTTCAAAAGTTGAAATTGAGCAATTACCTGTTATATTGTCTCATATCCTTAATCTAAATATTTTGCTAGATTCATCATATCAAAGAACTCTAAGAGTTGCTTGTTTCGGTTCCGTGCTTTGTCCCTTATTTTTAAAAAGTGTTTGTCTGGCCACAAAGTATGAACGTACATAACACACATCGCCAAAACATTATACGGCGGCAAATGTTTTACTATAAACGATTGAATACCACCATTCTATTAAAAACAAATCAAAATTAAAGGCTCCCTCAATGTCTCCTATCCCCTTATATGGGATGGCAAATGACCGGTCCATTATATAAACCCATTGTGGTTTGTTTTAGGCGTAAAAGTTATATTTGTGATCGTATTTATAACTATCAGATTGGCAATCGTCAATATTAAGAATGGCTCGCAGATTTAAAAAGAAAGTAAAAACAGTTAAACAAAACATTAGAGAACTCGATCGGGTTTCTGAAAAGAGAAGACAAAAAAAAGCACAGGTATATATATATAGCCAACTGTCAATTGACAGACGAACAATACATAGTTATAGATAA
This sequence comes from Mytilus edulis, assembly GCA_019925275.1. Lineage (NCBI taxonomy): Eukaryota > Metazoa > Mollusca > Bivalvia > Mytilida > Mytilidae > Mytilus > Mytilus edulis. Next base: position 94,000,608 of record CM034362.1, read on the forward strand.
AGGTTAAAAATTTATACCTATGCCTAAGAAGTGTAATATAGGCAGAACTGTCAAGACTGTTTAAGTTGGTCAAACTTCGGTCTTGCACCATGACGAGGTAGACCCAAAACAGACGGACAGGATAACACAGTACTACTGCTGGCAGGAAGAGTTCAATCTGAAAAGAATGGAGTTCCCAGTCAGCCTCAAAGGGTATCGGCAAGTTCTAGAAGGTCAACTCCACCATGGCGGTTAATGTATTTGAGATAAACAACCAATAACTATACCCGCTGCGCATTTCAGACGTTGGCGACCAGCGTGACAGAGACATCAACTTGCTGCTGATCGAGATCGAAGGGCGAAAACACTATTGCTGGATCAAAATATGTCCCGACTGATGTCGAGCCAGTTTTTGGACCATAACAGTGAGACCCACCTGTGCTACAGGTGTTAATGTAGCTCTGGCCTTTTCGAAGTTTCTATCAGAAGTGCCGTATCTTTTGTTATTTTATTCAGAAATTGAATGAAATTGGTTGAAAAAATAGGGGGTCACCATTTAAGCTCATAATTTTCCTTTCAAAGTTCTATGACACCTGGTCCAAAACTGTAATATAAAAAACTGAAATATAGCTTCATAGAATGAGCAAATAAAAAACATAGGTCACCGATAAGGGAAAAAAATATTTTGCCTTAAAACCCGAAAAATGGTGAAAATGGGTGAAATGTCATTTTGAGCCTTTAAAAGATACACATAATAACGAAAATATTCTTTTACCGACATAACTACAATGATTTAACATTTTTAATCAATCAAAGTATTTAAAAAAAAAGAATCGAACTTACGACAAATACTTCTCGTTTGCATTGTAATTCATGCGTGAAATTATGCGCAGTCAAATAGTCCCGATCCACCTTTAAACCACTTTCACAGTAAGGAAGTCCCGGTGACCCACAACGAGTGTAGCGTCATACACAAGGCGGTCAAGATCGAGCTGCCCAAAGAAGGGAACAACCAGAATTTTGAGAACAACGCCCACTTGATGAAAGTCTCTTTCGCGGTGTACGCGGATTTGACTGCTTTACCGAAAAGGTTCAACCCGACCCCACGGCCGTGCCTGCAGATCGAGTTGTGGAGATGCTAGGAAACATAGTTCACCGCTTTGCCAAAAAGTTTGGGGAAAGACGTGGAATCAACCAGCAGGAGATCAAGTGCTTTGAAGACAGAGTGTATGCCAAAGCACCGGTAATGTATATCATGCAGCGGTGAGAAGATGTGGCGCAGGTCTTCGTTGAAAGACTTGAGAAAGAAATCAAGGCCATTTACACCGAAAACAACATTAGGAAGCCGATGGTCTTGACGGAAGGGGACAAGAATAAAACACCGGGAGGCCACACAGTGCTGGATCTGTGATTCATAGACAGATTATGAACACGCCCAGTGAGTGTAGAAAGAGATTGATATCACAAGCATGAATAAGTATCACGACTTGTATCTAAAGATAGATGTGCTCCTGCTGTACAATGAGATGTATGCTCGAAGAATTATGAACTTGACCCATGCGTGGTACCTAACAGCACCAGGACTTGCAATTGCCTATGATGCGTCATTAAAAACTACCGGTGTAAAACTTGAACTCATTTCGGATCCTGACATGCTTGTTTGATGTTTGAGAAAGGTATCAGAGGTGGGATCGCCGCCGCGATGCAGCGGTATGCCAAAGCCAACAACCCTTATGTGGAAGGATTTAATGCCGATAAGCCAACTAATTACTTGATGTATGTAGATGTCAACAACCTGTATGGATGGGCTATGTGCAAGTACCTACCGACCGGTGGCTTCGAGTGGATGAATCTCGAAGAGATGCCAACCTTTGATACCCTTACCGCCGAAGATGACAAAGGATTTGTAGTGAAGGTAAACTTGGAATATTCCTAGGAACTTCATGACCACCAAAATGACTTCCCGCTGTCCCCGGAAGTTGTACAGCTGAACAAGGTAAAGAAACTGGTGCCAAACCTCGGAGACAAACTGACAAAACTATGTAGTACACTACGTCAACCTCAACAGTTCCTTGCGCTCGGTCTCAAGCTCAGAAAATTCACAGGTTTAACCAGAGTCAATGGCTTGGGATTTATATATTAATCTAAACACCGCGCTCAGAGCGCTACCCATTGCCTTTTAAAAAGACTTTTTCAAGCTTAAGAACAATACGGTGTTAATGAAGACAATGGAAAATATCCGCAAGAGGGTGGACGTCCGGCTGGTCACCAACGAGTAACAAGCGCTGAAGCTCATGACCAAATCCAACTTTGATCGCCGGGTTTTTTTCAGTAAGCATCTTTCAGCCGTGCACATGCGTAAAACCAAAATAAAATTTGACAAGCCAATTCACCTGGAATTCTCGATACTTGACATATCGAGGACCTTAATGGTGGACTTCGTTTACAAGGACCTAAAGCCAACCTACCGTGACAAGACAACCATCTCTTACACGCACACCGACAGTATCGTTTACAATGTGAAGACTCAAGATGTCTACAAAGAACATTTACGAACACAGGCGGCAGTGGTTCGACATATCCAACTATCCAAGTGACCACACGGTATCGAGTCTGGTCTAAACAGGAAAATTCTTGGAATATTCAAGGAAAAATGTGCCGGAGTCCCCATGACTGCGTTTGTGGGATTGCGACCGAAGATGTAGGCGTCCAAGGTCGGCATGCGCAAAGCGAGGAATGCCAAAGGCGTGAAGAAGTGCGTTGTCAAAACTTAAATGACCTTCGCAGACTACAAGAGATGTCTTGACGAGCACGCAGTGAGCTACCGGGTAGTAAATACAGTCAAAAGTTTTAGGCATTAGATATATACACTTGTGTCCGCAAGAAAGTCCTATCAGGCAACGATCACATGTGTCATATTCTGCCTGACGGAATTAGCACCCTTGCCTTTGGTCACTACAAAATCGCCAAACATAAATAAATGAGCGACATACGGGTACACAGTATAGCTCTCCCCAGCATACCCCTTTCAAATGTCGAGGATAAATAGTGACTATCACAGTACGCGGAAATCATACATGTACTTATACGCGTTACCGCTCTCTATATGAAACGTCATGGTTGCTATGTGTTAACGTCATTGTATTTCCAGCATTAAATGATCCATTTGTATAGACTTTTTTTTCTCAATTCATAACACAACGCAAACTACAATTATACGATCACGAGACAAACACTAAGCTCGAGCATGCAGTAAGTGCCTTAAGATTTCACACTTTCGGGGTGCTGTCATGCGTGACACTCTTCCTCCCTCTGAACGTGGCATCTTAAACCACGACAGGAACTCACCGGACGTGTTGGTATAAGCGCGGACCAACAAAGTATTACTTTGACTCTTATGGATTGCCACCGCCCTACGAGATGGTAGACTATTTGCAGCCTGAATTCTGATTCAACTCTGAAATGCAGAAGCGAGAAGGTGTGGTGAGTGGTCACAACGGGAAAACACTTGAAGATGCAATCTTCTCGCTCTAAAAAATGAATGGATAAGTTTGGATCCCATGCAAGAAAGCGCGTATGCGTCTGGCGGATGCTGCAGGAGTTGGATATGAACGACAATCTAATTACTAGCCTAGGATACCCCAAGGACAGATCAGATGATGTGACAAAACTTTGGGTGACCCAACAATTGAAGGATGGAATGAAGGGCTAGGACATCGATGATTTAGAATCGGAGTGTAATCAGTTTGAAATATAAATCAAAGGTCTCACCAAAAAACTGAAAGTCGGAATTCTCGGTGGAGTAGAGCTTTTGGGTGCAGCTGCTTTACATCCTTGTTGTAAAACATGGTACCTGTGTCTTTCGACAAGTTCTCGGGTACGCGCTCCTTGAACAACGCTTGGGAGGCATCCATGCATTCGCGACCGTGGTAGGATTGGGAATGATGTTAACGAGCCTTGCATAGCTTTTTCACTGATGAAGTTGTGTGCGGTTGTATTGAAGCACAACACATGGTTATTTGGAACAATAGTTTATTAAAGCCGGTCTGGACCAGTGTCCATAACGGACGGTCTCCTCTATACAGTCAAATACATAAGTATATATACAGAATATAAACAGTGTCAAGGTTTCTATTAATTTGACCATTATAGTTTTAATTTTAAAGATACAGGGATGAATATCTATTAAGTTGACTCTAATTGGCATGTTTTGACCAACCTGGAAATTGATGTTTGAAGAATACACGTATGTCCAGTGTTATAACTAATTGTAATTGCTTCATGTCACCACCTGGTCTGCATGTAAACATGTTATATGCAACCCAGTGGTCAATTGAACAACCTTTTACAAGGTCATGTTTTTCTTAATAGATATTCCCCTGTATTTATTTTATTCAATTTAATAATCATTTTGAGAATATATAATCATAAATATTTTTTACGTCCATCATATTGTCACAGTATCCTTGTGCTGGGCAAAACAGAGATCGTGCTGATATGCAGTCTGGTCAACTCGATTAGTTGGTTTTGATCGAGCCTTCGGTGTACTATCGGGGAGGAGTCCCTTGCTAAGCTTGGTTCCCGTTGGAGTAGAATTATGCCCTGGCAGATTCACTTTTATAGGCAACCGGTTAATCATCTTGTTCATGAACCCAGAACCTAGGTGACAGCGATAAACTGGAACTTTTTGGCACCGCAAACCTTACAGTGACCAACCTTCCTCTAACGTACGTTGCTGGTCACTGCCTCGCCTAGATTAACAGTGTCAGTCTTCCGTCGACATTTCACACAAAAAATTGCCTTCTTTAAAGTAATGGACGTTGAAAACCTTTCTTACAGCAATAATACCCAAAGAAAAGCATTCACTATCTCTTATCACAATGATCGATACGAGAGTTGATTATTGGAAAATAGGATTGTGGTAAAACGACCCTGCTCAACAATCTTCTCCTGCGAGATGAATGGCTTGACTACAATCGGTTGTATGTTTTTTGAAAATCGCTTCACCAACCCATCAACCAGCTCCTACGGCGAGCCCTGGGAAAAGGAATCTCGAAGGAAGATATTCGAAACCTGACACAGTATAAATCAATCGTATTCGTTGACCAATGTGGTTTATCTCCTATCACCAACCCGAAGCCCCAGTGGAATCGATACTTTTTTCGTCGAGCAAAGGAGCGATGTGCCAGATCCTCGAGAGTTGGATCCAGTCGTCACAATAATGTTGACAGTTTCGACTTGTGCCAAAACTACTTCAAACTGTCCCGACAATCGATCCATTAGAATGCAAACTTTATCTGTCTCTGTCAGCAAAATTAGATCCTGAGAAACTCGATCATATCCGGCGTGACCACTGCAACGATCTTACAAAGGAACAATTCGACGCTATTTGTAAGCTTTGCTGGGCCAAACCCTATGAATTTATAACCATCAATCTCACGAGCCCAAAGTCAGCAGGGAGATACCGATGCAAATTAGATGAGTTCTATGAGGTATAAGATAAAAAATAGATCAGTTCGAAGATTTCTTCCTGGTACTGGAGTATGAAGATTATCTGTACACAGAGGAACCCCAGCCCTGCAACTTCGAATTGCCCTGCAAATGTAAGTTTGGGGGGGATCCAGACGAACAGATGAGTATATGTTGGAAATGCGATCACACGATCCCCCACCAAATCTATAACGGTGGAATGGAATTCTTGTCGCCAGTATGGTAAGGTGTAGTGCTTTCCTCGGCCTTAATGCTCTGCAAAGACGATTCGAGGCCACCAGTGCACAAACCCATGCCAACCGCGTTGACAGCGATGATATGTTCATGGATGGTGTGAGGTATAAAGGAACACTTGGCCTCTGGGAACTCATGGTGAAAAAGGAACCAGAATCGTTCGAGCCCGACGACCTTGACGACTAAACAGAGATCCTGAAAAGATCCGGTGCCATGTATCAAGGCAATTCCACCCTCTCAAGCACCCCGAAGGCGAAAAAGAGTTATAAGTGAAAGGGAATCGTGTCTTACATCTGCCAGAAAGATAAGTTTGGCAGAGGGCTGCAAACTGCGTTTCTTCCTTCCAACTTCAAGCAGCTTCTTGATCACTTGGAACTGTGTGCCGCAGCATACCGACCAGGAAATAATGGTGTGCGCAACAAGATTGTGTCGATTATAGATGCTATGAAAAAGGGTAGATATCGTAGTATTCTATAAATAAATGTTGCAAATCAAGAAAGGTTACGCTCAAAAGTATGCATACGGTGGTAGAGGACTGTTTGACACAATCGCCTGTTTGGCTGGACGCATGTTCCTCTGTCGTTTAAACCCAAGGAAGTAAGGCCGTGAGTGCTGCCACCAATGCAGTCTTGAAATGTGTTGAAAAAGGGGCCTCCAAAGCCGTCGACCATGTGGTTTATAACGTGACCCGCCACAGGAAACGCAGTAAAACCTATCAATAGCCTAGTGTTCAACGCAAGTAGTCAGAGCAAATTCCGGTGAACATCTAATCTCCGGCTCTGGTATCAAAACCATCCACGACTTCGTTTAACGCTATAAATAGATAGATTATGTCTGACATCCTTACTATCGCCTTGAACTTAAGTCTCCAGGAATATAAGGCTTCGAGAATACGAACCGCAAGCTGGTGCCCAGCTGAACAATTCCGGCGAAATCCGAATCAACATCGAAACCAAGGATTTGTGCATACACCCCGCCGAGAGTTATCTCGTGGTGGAAGGTCTACTTCTCAAGAATGATAGCATATAGCATATGCCAATGCCGATCTTGTGTCCCTCGCTCATAATGGTATTATGTATCTCTTCAAGAGCATCAGTTACAGGCTTTAAGGTCAGTAGATCGAACAAATTAACGACCCCGACATCGCCACCACTATGCTGGGAATGTTATCCTACCCCGGAGACTTCTACAAATCACAAGGTCTCAACCAACTGTGCTATAAGGATTCTTCCACCAATGCCGAGGCTGAGAACATTGGATTTGAAGTCCGCCATGGATAAACATTATCACTAAGTCAAATGGGGAAGAGACAAAAATCCGACCATAGAACATACAGCAGCAGAAGGTCATCTCAGGTCTTTAATGCAGCGAGAAACTCCCGCACCTGGAGGCGTCTTTCAGTTTTTCGGCTTTGCAGACGATAACAACAAAATTGTGTATGGATTCAATCATGAATTGTCACCGGTGTGTGACTCAGACGCCGATGCCATCATAAGAGCCGCTGCCGTCAACTACGTGGCGAAAATCAATCTGATTAAGATCTATTGGTTCGTTCCTCAGTCCGTCCTTGAAGAGAAACTGCGGTTGTACAAGACCATCCAGAGCAAGAGAAGTATCGATTGTGGTTTCCGAATGCGACAGTGTGATTCTTTAGGTGTTCCCCAAAATTCACAGTTCTACTGGTGTCTGTCTGCCAAGAGCGGTCGAGAGAAACCGAGATACGTCGTAGCTTTGCAGACCGGTAAAGATAACGATTAGACTCAAAATGCAGCCGTGTTCGACCACTGTCGGTTGCGAAATATCTACGTCATCCCCAACTCAGGACGTTCTCCAGCAGTAGACTATAATGCAGAGCTCTTTCAACGAAAAAATTGAGCTCCCAAACTCGTCAACGAGCATGGTCCGGTCCCAGCAGAAATTTCCCTCAAACAAGGGGTGTGGCAGAACTCTCATAATCATACTACTATTTAGGGACAATATTCGATGATGAAAGGTCGCAGAAGTCCATTCAATTATTCAAAATATCCATTGTTTTATTCAAAATTGGCTATTTCTTTATTTTCACGCGTATTTTGGCACTTACGTCCTCTTTAACCCCTCTGATGGTCATTGGGGCTCATATTGTTTACACTCAGTTTATTCCTCTATAAATAAACTATGATTTGGTGTATAATTTTTTCCTTAATGAGGAGCTGACTGGTAGCAGCAGTCTATTCAATTATTAAAAATAAGCTATTTCTCTATGTTCACATGCATTTCGATATTTAAGTCCTTTGTTTCTCCTCTAATATTCGTTGTGGAACATATTGACTATATACCTTTTGTTCCTCTTTCGACAAGCTTTCGAATGAGGTATAAGGTAAATCTGTAATTATGGGCTGAAGGGTCCTATCATTCCATTCCATTTTTCAAAATATCTATTTTATTATTCAAAATTGGCTATTTTTTAATTTTCAAGCTTATTTTGGCATTTAGGTCCTCCATAACCCCTCTGATAGTCATTGCGGCTCATATTGTCATACTCAGTTTATTCCTCTTTGAATAAGCTTTGATTGGGTGTATAATTTTTTCCTTAATTAGTAGCTGACGGGTTGCAGCAGTCCATTCCATTATTCAAAATAAGTTATTTCTCAAAGTTCACGCGTATTTAGATATTTAAGTCCTTCGTTACTCCTCTAATATCATGGCGGAACATATGGACTATATACTTTTTGTTCCTCTCGTGATAAGCTTTCGAATGAGGTATCAGGTTTATCTATAATTAGGGGCTAAAGGGTCGCAGAAGTCTACTCCGTTACTCAAAATATCCATTTCATTATTCAAAATTGGCTATTTTCTTAATTTTCACACGTATTTTGGCATTTGGGTCCTCCGTAAACCCTCTATTACTCATTGTGGCTATTTTTTTTATACTAAGTTTATTCTTCTATCAATAAGCTTTAATTTGATGTGTGATATTTTCCTTAATTAGGAACTGACAAGTTGCAGCAGTCCATTCCATTATTCAAAATTAGCTATTTCTCAATGTTCACGCGTATTTCGTTTTTTAAGTCCTTCGTTACTCCTCTTATATCACTGCGGAACATATTGACTATATACCTTTTGGTTCACCCTTGATAAGCTTTCGAATGAGGTATAAGGTAGATCTGTAATTAGGGGCTGAAGGGTCCTAGCAGTCAATTCCATTATTTAAGGTATCCTTTCATTATTCAAAGTTGGCTATTTTCTTTATTTTCACACGTATTTTGGCATTTAGGTCCTTCATACCCCTCTAATGGTCATTGCGGCATATATCGTTTATTCTCAGTTTGTTCCTAAATCTATAAGCATTAATTTGGCGTATTATTGTTTTCTTAATTAGGAGCTGACGGGTTGCAGCAGTCCAATCAATTATTCAAAGTCAGCTATTTCTAAATGGTCACGCGTATTTCGATGTGTAGGTCCTTCGTTATTCCTCTAATTTGTGTTGCGAAATATATTGAATATATACCTTTTGTTCCTCTCTTGATAAGCTTTCGAATGAAATATTAGGTATATCTATAATAAAGGGCTTAAGGGAAGCAGCATTAAATTACATTATTCAAAATATTCATTTCATTATTCAAAATTAGCTATTTCTTAACTTTCATGCTTAATTTGCATTTAGGTCCTCCGTAACCCCTCCAATGGTCTTTGCGGCACATAAAGCTTATACTCAGTTTATTCCTCTATCAATAAGCGTTAATTTTGGTGTATAATTTTTTCCTGAATTAGGAGCTGACAGGATGCAGCAGTCCATTCAATTATTCAAAATCAGCTTTTTTTTAATGTTCACGCGTATTTCGATATTTAGGTCCTTGGCTACTCCTCTGTTATGCGTTGCAGAACATATTGACTATATACCTTTTTTTCCTCTCTTGATAAGCGGTCGAATGAAATATAAGTTATATCTATAAGAAGGGGCTAAAGCAGTCCATTTCATTATTCAAAATATCCATTTTATTATTCAAAATTGGCTATTTCTTCATTTTCACGCGTATTTTGGCGTTAAGGTCCTCCGTAACACCTCTAATGGTCAGTGGGGCTCATATTGTTTATACTCAGTTTATTCCTCTATCAATAAACTATGATTTGTTGTATAATTCTTTCCTTAATGAGGAGCTGACGGGTTGCAGCAGTCCATTCCATTATCAAAAATAAGCTATTTCTCAATGTTCACGCGAATCATCCCGTCGATCCTTCGTTACTCCTCTAATATTTCTTACGGAATATATTGAATATATACCTTTTGTTCCTCTCTTAATAAGCTTTTGAACGAGGTATAAGGTATATCTATAATTAGGGGCAAAAGGGTCGAAGCAGTCCATTCCATTATTCAAAATATCCATTTCATTATTCAAAATTGACTATTTCTTCATTTTCACGCGGTTTTTTTTGGCATTTAGGTCCTCTTTAACCCCTCTTATGGTCATTGCGGCTCATATTGTTTATACTCAGTTTATTCCTCTATCAATAAGCGTTAATGTGGTGTATAATTTTTACCTTAATTAGGAGCTGACGGGTTGCAGCAGTCCATTCCATTATTCAAAATAAGCTATTTCACCATGTTCACGCAAATTTCGATATTGAAGTCGTTCGTTACTCCTCTAATATATTTTGTGATGTTTTTTTTTGTTACTCTCTTAATAAGCTTTCGAATGAGGTATAAGGTATATCTGTAATTAGGGGCTGAAGGGTGCTAGCAGTCCATTCCATTATTCAAAATATCCATTTCATTATTAAAAATTGCCTATTTTCTTAATTTTCACCTGCATTTTGGAATTTAGGTCCAACGTAACCCCCTAATGGTCATTGCGACTCATATTATTTATACTCAGTTAATTCCTCTATCAATAAGCTTGGATTTGGTGCATAATGTTTTCCTAAATTAGGAGCTGACGAGTTGCAGAAGTCCATTCCATTATTAAAAATAAGCTATTTCTCAATGTTCACGCAAACTTTGATCCTTCGTTACTCAATCCAATATCTGTTGCAGATCATATTGACCATATACCGAGGTACAAGGTATATCTATAATTAGGGGCTACAGGGTCGCAGCAGTCCATTCCATTATTCAAAATTGGCTATCTCTTCATTTTCACGCGTATTTTGACATTTAGGTCCTCCGTTACCCCTTCAATGGTCATTGCGGCTCATATTGTCTTATACTCAGTTCATTCCTCTATCAATAAAGTTTGATTTGGTGTATATTTTTCTCCTTAATTATGAGCTGACGGGTAGCAGTAGTCCATTCAATTATTCAAAATCAGCTATTTCTCAATGTTCACGCGTATTTCGATGTTTAGGTCCTTCGTTACTCCTCTAATATTCGTTTCAGAACATATTGACTATATACCTTTTGTTCCTCTCTTGATAAGCTTTCTAATGAGGTATACGGTATATCTATAATTATGGGCTAAAAGGTCGCAGCAGTCCATTCCATTATTCAAAATATCTATTTGATTATTCAAAATTGGCTATTTTTTCATTTTCACGCGTATTTTGGCATTTAGGTCCTCCGTACTCATCTAATGGTTATTGAGAATCATATTGTTTATACTTAGTTTATTTCTCTATCAATACACTTTGATTTAGTGTATAATTTTTTCCTTGATTTGGAGCTGACAGGTAGCAGCAGTCAATTCTATTATTCAAAATAAGCTATTTCTCAATGTTCACGCGAATTTCGATCTTTAAGTCCTTCGTTACTCCTCTAATATCTGTTGCGGAACATATTGACTATATACCTTTTGTTCCTCTCTTAATAAGCTTTTGACTTAAGGTATAAAGTATATCTATAATTAGGGGCTAATGGGTCGCAGCAGTCCAAACCATAATTAACAATGTCCATTTCGTTACTCAAAATTGGCCATTTTCTTAATTTCCCCCCTTATTTTTTATTTCAGGTCCTCCGTAACCCCTCTAATGGTCACTTCGACTCATTTTGTTTTTACTCAGGGTATTCCTCTATCAATAAGCTTTTCCTTGGTGTATAATGTTTTCCTTAATTAAGAGCTGACGGGTTGCAGCAGTCAATTCCATTATTAAAAATAAGCTATTTCTCAATGTTCACCCGAATTTCGGTCCTTCGTTACTACTCTCATAACTCTTGCGGAACATATTGACTATACACCTTTTTTCCTCTATTAATAAGCTCTCGAATGAGGTATAAGGTGTATCTATAATTAGGGGCTAAAGTGTCGCAGCAGTCCATTCCATCATTCAAAATATCTATTTCATTATTCAAAATTGGCTATTTTCTTAATTTCCACCCGCATTTTGGAATTCAGGTCGTCCGTAACCCCTCTAATGGTCACTGCGACTCTGTTTGATTATACTCAGTTTATTCCTCTATCAATAAGCTTTTCTTTGGTGTATATTTGTTTCCTTAATAAGGAGCTGACGGGTAGCAGCAGTCCATTCCATTATTCAAAATCAGCTTTTTCTCAATGTTCACGCGTTTTTCGATGTTTAGGTCTTTCGTTACTCCTCTAATATGCGTTCTGCACATATTGACTATATACCTTGTGTTCCACTCTTGATAAGCTTTCGAATGAGGTATAAAGTATATATATAATTAGGGGCTAAAGGGTCGCAGCAGTCCATTTCATTATTCAAAATATCGATTTCATTATTCAAAATTTGGTATGATTATTTGATTTTCACATTTAGGTTCTCCATAACCTCTCTATTGGTCATTGCGGTACATATCGCTTACACTCATTTTATTCTCTATCAATTAGCTTTAATTTGGTGTATACATTGCCTTGTTTGAGGGCTGGCGGCTTGCAGCAGTCCATTTCATTATTCAAAACCAGCTATTTCTTAATGTTAAAGCTTATTTCAAGGTTAAGGTCCTTCGTTACTCCTCTAATATGCGTTGTGGAACATATCGACTATATATCTTTTGTTCTTCTCTAAGTAAGCTTTATAATGAGGTATAAGGTATATCTATAATTAGGGGCTAAAGTGTCGAACAGTCCATTCTATTATTCAAAATATCCATTTCATTATTCAAAATTGACTATTTTTTAATGTTCACGCGTAGTTTTGCATATAGGTCCTCCGAAACCCCTCTAATGGTCATTGCGGCACAATCGACTTGTTATGTCTATAATTAAAGGATGAAGAATAGAAAAGGTTCAGTGAAAAATTAAAAAAAATACCACGTAGAGTATTTCAATTTTGATTATGTTTTGGTATTCAGGTCGTCCATACATTGAACCAAGGAATAAAATTTCTGTTAAAAATAGTTAGGAAAACCAACTAGTTTATCCTCGGAAACTAAATTAATAAACAAAATTACAAATCTAAAGAGTTTTTTATTCTATTTTCTAATACTAATTTGAACATTTGTTAGATAACACCAAAATGACGAATTTAGAAATACGGGATATAGCTACTATAAATAGTGTCACAGTCATTTTTTTAACTTTTTTTTCACTATTCACCGCTTCAAGTTGAATAATGAAACATAAACTATTTCATTATTCATTATTCATTTTTTTATATTGAATAGTGAATAGTGAACTATTTCATTATTCATTATTGAATTTTGAATAAGGAACTATGAATAATGGACGTATTTCAGCGCGGTCAAATATTTACATCTCTATTGCATAGCCTGTCAACTTGATATGTCAATCTGCAACCCCTGGAAAACAGCTTTTTTACCAAACGTGCACACATTGTTCTGCATAACAGTGACTTGTTTTTGTTTTGTTTCCAGAAAGTACATACTATTTTTGTCAATGCCATACACTTATAAGACAGTATTATCAGTTTTTATTTATCTATAGATTACTCATTCCATTATTACACCAAGGTCAATCCAGGTTTGGATATAGGAAGATGTGGTGGCAACTCTCCATCCAATAACAATTTAAACAAGAACTATCTTTAAAAAAGATATCCGACGTATTTAAATTTGAGTATATGTTTAAAACTATCAAAAATCAATGAATTACCAACAAAAGAACGTTACAAATTGTATTGTGAATATTCCGACTATATTTAAAGAAGTGATTAACCATTTAAATAACGTTTTCTCTGTTTGTGTTCAGTATTATCGGTCCTCGTATCTTTCTGTTTACATTCACCAAAACCCCGCGGAAATCTCACATGCGTAGGTGCGTTCTAAAAGTCAGTCATGTACGTTCGTACAACAAAGTTTCCATTAAAAATTATATAATTGTCCCGAATAAACAGCTGTCATGGATGCAAAGAGCTATTGAAGAAACAATTTATTTTAATAAAAATATAAATCTTTGTATGATCTAGTTCAAATATTTATAGTTTTTCACTTGCCTTCCATCACGATATAATTAACAAGACGTTTTTTCAAACACAATCAAATCACCCACCATGACAGCATTTTGTCCAATCACAGAAAGGATTTTCGAGCATGCGTATTCTGTTGCCATAGTTAAGCGTCCTTAAGTTCAAAGGGCACAAACCGAAACTATACCGACTACGTCGGAAAAAGTAAAGTGTAGGTCAATGTACAACCTTAAACACGGAGCTTTGGCTCACACCGAACAACAAGCTATAAAGGGCCCCAAAAATACTAGTGTAAAACCATTCAAACGGGAAAACCAACGGTCTAATCTATATAAAAAAACGAGAATCGAGGAACACGTATCAATTACATAAACAAACGACATCAGATTCCTGACTTTGGTTCAGATATTTTTTGTTGCTCAAAAGATTATCTTTTTCATTTATGAGTTGATATTGGCAATTAAGTATCTTTCATAAACTGTAAGAACTAAGAGGCTGATTTAGATGTGGAGGCAAAAGTCCCAGTCCCCTTATAGAGCTTCACATATGATATACACATAAAACATTTTACAACTACCCCTCCATACATTGGATTGTCAGGGGCTACCGATTTTTGAAATCCCAGATATGCACATGGTTATCATAAATGGGTAAGTGTAACTTGTAGTTTGTGCTGTGTGTCAAATCAATATGTCCAGCCTTTTTCGACTTACTGTGGATCCATTTATTTTTGTGGGTACCAATTTTCGTGGAATAAGGAAAACTCGCATGTTCGTTGATTTTTAATTTCGTGGTTTTAATGAAGTCTGCTTACAAGCATATAGAAATTTTGTTATTCGCTGAACATTTAATTTCGTGGTTCACCTGTACCCACGAAATGCACGAAAATTGATATCCAATGAATAATGATGAATCCACAGTATTTTACAGTTTCTTCTTACGTTCCTTCTAATGTTTGTAACATCACTATGTCAAGTTATGGGGACGTTTAGGGCTTACAAACATATTTGACTCCGACAAAAATATATGTGCCTGTCTCATTATGGGAACCTGTATTTCTGTGGTGGTCCTTAGTTGCCACTACAAATATAAATTGCCCAGGGTCTAAAAATACCATAGTTCTGCTAAACCTGTTAGGGATATATAAAAGATAAAAAGATGTGGTATGATTTGCCAATGAGACAACATCTGCACAAAAGAACATATGACACAGAAAATAACAACTTTTAGTCACCATACGGCCTTCAACAATGAGTAAAGCCGTACCGCAAAGTCAGCTATAAATGACCCCGAAATAACTTAATTTATGAAAAAACAATGTGTTATGTATTAGGGTTGAATTCTGTTCGAGGTCGGGGCTATTCCAGGTAAGGGTGTAAGGTCAGACCCGTAATGCTGTCTTTGGTGTTTTTAGTGTGAACGTGCTTATAGAGAATAAAGACGTGTTTTTGTAATGATGTCTTGTCCAGTTATTTAGTCCCCGTAAAAGGCAAGAACATCTCATGGTGGAGGACTTCAAATGGATTATTTTGTTTTATAAACCGTTTTTGACAATTTGTTTCAATTTTATACTGTGTAACTGAAATATTTTTGTGAATTACCACGAGGATCGATTTGCGTGCACTGAAGCGTGGCACTACATGTAGGCGGCAAGCACATGGTTTTTACACAGAGACAATTTTATTTCCGTTGGTTGTTGAAATTTTTGTACCCGAATGAGTCTTATTTCTAAAGCCGAGAAAAATCTCACCAACTTAAGTCCGAGGTTAGAAAATGTGGGAACTTTGAAAAATATACCTGTCCTTTTATCTGACAGTAAGGGAAGGTATTTAAAGGATCAGACTGTAGATAAACACCCTGAACGGAAAATTGTATGGTGGATACATCCCTGCACGACAGTACAACAGAATTTACAATGGTTGAAAGAAAAAGCTGTGAAGACATTTCAGGACTTAGGGCAGATACACATTACTCTTTTTATATGACTTAACATTCAAGACTGGTAAATATATTTTTTTTGAAATCATCTGATTTTCAAGTGGTAACAGATCTTGCCACGATTTACGGGATATCTACACCTTTATACACAAGTTCCCAACAGTGCGACTTATTTTTCTTCAAGTTCCGTTTTATTCTATTTACTGGTGGAACAAGTTTCATAACCACCCAGACCCCGACCAGTTCTTAGAGAAGGACGATATTCTACATGAGCAGTTATTAGAAGTGAATAAGTACATCATCACTTTAAACGAATTTTTAGGACAAAACTCACCGGATTTCAATTTGGACATTTTGGCATCCAGAAAGCGGCACACGAGTTGTAGTACATCGTTCGCTCTGTACTTGGATGGGATTCATCCGTCACCTACACTAGCGAAGCTTTGGCTTCTCAGACTTTGTTTAAGGCTTAATAAAAATTGTTACTAAAACATTTACCTAACTGATTGGTATGTTTTCCACAGATTTTCAGTTTTGTATGTGATAATTTATCTCGCTGCTCTTTGTATTGATACATGAACATGGTTGTATGTATAGTGGTTCAGTGTATGTGAGAATTAACTCGCTACACAAGGCATTAAACAAAGCGTAATACATTTAGACTGAAGTTTACATATATAAACGTAATATCATTCTAGCTCGCTAGACCCACAACTGTTGATTTTTGCTCTTTATATTAACATACCATCTTATGAATGTGTATGTGAGAATTTACTCGCTACATGTATAGGGTAATCCTGATCGTTGGTAACATAATTTTGTAAATGACTTCAAATCAACTCTCGGCAAATTTTTCTGATGACGAGTACGACAGTGAGGTCGAATTTGGATTGATATCAATTAAGTCGCCTGAAACCCCACTACTGCCTTTACCCGTATCTATATCACCATTGTCCCATTACTCTGACGATTCCCAAGAATCTGAACTTGAACAACCAAACTCTGTTCTATCAGACGAATTTTTGTCGCTAAATCAGCTTCGGGAGCCAGATATTAACTATTTACTTACTCCGTCCCCAAAACTACCTTTGAACTTTTCAACATATAATTCAAATCTTGCCATATCAGACACGATGGAAAAACTAGCAAACTGTCGGAAATTTGGCGGCTATCCCCATGAAAATGCTGCATTATTTATTGCTGAGTTTGAATCATATTTGACTGGTCCAGCATTAACCTGGTTTAATTCACTATCGTCTGAAAATAAGGCATCATGGGAAGCTATAGTACATTTGTTCACAGATAAATATGTTGATTTAGACTAGCAAAATCCTACAGTTATGCTTGATAGTGAAATCTTTGAAAACATGTCTTTATCGTCACGCCAGTCAATTGATGATTTTTATTGCCAACTTTTTGAAAAAGCAAATACATTGAAAAAAACTTGATCACGAAATTTTAGTTAAATTCATTAAAGGGTTACCCGAACAACTAGCATTTTTTGTAAGAGCCGGTCACCATAGAGACAGTCCATCGGCATTAGCAGCCGCTAAAATGGGCGAAGCTTATGGGTATAGGAAGGCTGAGCTACAAGTAGCTGCGGCAAGTAAACAGGCAAAACCTAGTGATAAATGTGACTCCGAGTTCGCCTCCTTACAGTCACAAATAGACACTCTCACTAAGGCAGTCCAAAATTTAACTGCATCTAAAACTGATGAAAGTACAAAACAAAACAGACGTACCGATCGATTTGCTTATAGTCGTCAGCAGGCAACTTACCCCCCTCAGGCAACAAACAGTCGTCAGCAGGCAACCAACCCCCCTCAGGCAACCAACAGTCGTCAGCAGGCAACCTATCTCCCTCAGGCAACAAACAATCTTTGTTTCAATTGTAATTCGCCAAATCATATTAAACGTTATTGCAACTGGAACGGATAAGGAGTTACAATGTAGCAGTTCCGATATCATATGACAGTTGTGTGACCAAATTGGTCATTCAGCGGTTAATTGTAAGAGACTTTCGGGAAACTGAACAGTCCCGGGGGGCACCAGGCACGGTCTTTCGGGAGGACGGATATAGGTGCCAGATGTCGTAGTCGTTCGCCTTCTAGGTCATTTATTAACACTGTTCAATCTGAAAATTTCCAAACTTCCGATAATGAAATACAGTGTTCTACATCAAATATGGAAAGCCGGAATATGTTTATTTATTTGCCTGTACAGATTTTGAATTTGAAAATTGCAGCCCTAGTAGATACGGGAAGCTCAATAAATGTAATTTCACAACAATTATTTAATTCAATACCTGAAACTCACAAGTCATGGGTAAATTCAACCAGTGAGAAAATTGTTAATAACCAATCTGTGAACATTATTGGTGTTTCACGAATAAAAATACAAATTCCACAAGGAAAACATTGGAATTTAGTACATGTATTTTCACAAACATCACATCCGTTATTATTAGGCACAGACTAATTGGTCTCGAAGAAAATAATGCTAGATTTTTCAAAGTTGACCGTATGTTCCCGTTTCTGTAAAGTGAAAAATCAAAAGCGTTTGTCAGTTTTGCCAAATTCTGAGATGATAGTATTGGGTTAAGTTCATAATGATATTTTACATGGTATGCAAGGAATATGCACGAACCATAATTATTTGTTTAAATTAGGTGTTTTGAAAGCGAAATCGGTAGTTTCTGTAAATAAAGATAAACTGGTGCCTGTCAAACTGTTTAATTCTACAAATGAAATAGTTGATATTCCAAGGGGTCAGATTGTTGCGAAATTTGAGATACTTGACAATGACTCTGATTTAATAGCTACATGTATAGGAAATAGAGAAAATCCAGAGGTTAATAATGTACAGTTTTCGACCGAAAAGTGTGAAGATGGAGAACTTAGTGGGACAAAATTTTACTCCTATTTTGATATTCCAAAACATTTATCTGAGTCTGAACAAGAACAATTGAAAAGGTTTTTAAAATCGCATGACAACATATTTGTAACAGATGAAAATCCTGCTTTAGGTTTCACGGACGTAGTGCAACACAAGATTATATTAAAACCGGATTTCAAGCCAAAATATCAGCGATCGTATCGCCTTACCCCAGATAAAAAAACAAGTACTTCGGGATCATCTCGATCATTTGCTAAAATAAGGATTAATTTCCCCAGTTGGTGAAACCGAAGATATACCTATCACATGTCCCATAGTATTAGTTTCAAAAAGAGCCAAGGAGTCCCGAAATAGCCAAAATAGCGATTTCAATCAGTCTTCAAACAGTCTCTCTCAGTTCAGATTTTGTTGCGATTTCCGTTATTTAAATTCTCAGTCTCAGCATTTTTTTATGGACTACCAGAATTAAAGGATTTAACAAAGTCTTTCTCAAACAGGACCCCGAATTTCATAACTCATATCGATTTAAGTTCAGGATTTTTCCAGATGCCTATATCTCCAGACAGCCAACGATATACCGCATTCAACACATTGTTACGGTACTTATACATTTCTCCGCCTACCAATGGGTTTAAGTTCATCGCCAGGATCATTTCAACTTTTAATGGACAAAGCGCTCCATGGCTTAACATTCAATTATTGTCTATGTTATTTAGATGAAGTTTTAATAACATCAGAAACCTTTGAGCAACACCTTAGTGATTTACATGAGGTATGTAATCGTTTACAAGCCGCTGGCCTAAAATTGGGCGCTAAGAAATGTCATTTTGCACAGAGATCTTGTTTGTTTCTTGGCCACCTTATTTCTAAAGACGGTATACAACCACCGCCTGATCGAATTACAGCAGTTTAGGAATATCCGTCACCCCGAACAGTACGTGAACCTCGCCGTGCACTAGGTCTGTTGAACTGGTTCAAGAAATTTATTCCAAATTTTAGCGCTGAAATAGAACCTCTAACCAAACTTCTTCGGAAAAACGCCACATTTCGTTGGACATTAGAACAAGAAAATGCATTTACCAAGTTGAAATCCTTATTGACAAATTCTCCGATCTTAGCATTTCAAATTTTCATACTGAGTTTTATTTAGCAGTGGATACCAGTTCTAAAGGTATAGGATACATGTTGTACCAGTATCAGGAGACAGCTAGCGATAGTAAGGAGGTCAGAGTAATTCGTTTTGGTTCTAAGTCATTAAGCAAATGGCAAAGATCGTACGGACCTACAAAATTAGAATTACTAGGGATTGTAACAGCTATTTTAGATTGTGCAATGTATTTGAGGGTCGTAAATTTATTGTCGAGTGCGACCACCAGGCCCTTCGGCCTATATTTCACAAACAACTTAAAGGGGCCATATATGAACGCTGGGTAGCAATATTGCAACAGTTCAATTT
Source organism: Mytilus edulis (assembly GCA_019925275.1). NCBI lineage: Eukaryota > Metazoa > Mollusca > Bivalvia > Mytilida > Mytilidae > Mytilus > Mytilus edulis. Next base: position 94,020,898 of record CM034362.1, read on the forward strand.
TGAACTACGATATAAACCGGCAAAAGATATGCAGGTTGCAGACGCTTTATCTCGGTCAACTCGATTGACTAGTTGTGAAGGTATTGATAGTCCTGATCAAGAGGACCCATTTTTTCCGTACGTTCCCGAACATGTTGGTGATATACAATTTGAAGGAAAGCGTGTTAAATTTCCGAATTTTATGGATTCTGAAAGTACTGATTTTCAAGAACACAATCTTCCGGAAGTTAACAACGTAATGCAAAGTCACGACTCCATTAGGAATTTAAAACATTTTAAGCGCAGTAACCAATTTCAAAACAAACAATTAGATTTTGGATATGACGCTGATACAGAAGATTACGATGTAGCAGATCAAACAATTTACAAAATAAAAAGTCAGTTACCAGATTACATAAAATATCAACAATTCACGGACAAATATGACTCTGAAGACCGTAATATAACAGCAGATACAGGAAACCGTGATATACCGGAAACTTCATCTCAAGATATTGACACTGAAAATCAGTCAGAATCAGTCGATCACAAAACTAGTGCTAAAAATCAGGATACAAAAATTTCTACGGAAAAGGAAGATCATTCAAATTTTACAACGTTAAATACCGATGGTGACAAAACCCAAACTAATTTTAGTACAGAAACGGCTACTAGTGAAACAATACGCAAGTTAAATTCACTGATTCAATCGAAATTTTTAGACATGGTGATTTTAGTAAGGACACTTTTCAAAAACTGCAAGTGCGGGACCCATACTTTGGACCTTTTATATCATATTTTGAACAGAATAAATTACCCTCTTCACAGAAAGCTGCTAGCAAACTTCTACTCGAAACTCCAAATTATGACATGATGGATGGATTGCATTTTCATACTCGTACAGCAAAGTGTAAACGGACAAAACTTTTCACTTCGTATCAAATAATAACATTATTATTTCCCGAAATTATTACAGAGTGTAACGGATTATGTTAGAAGTTGTCACGATTGTCAGAGTCGAAAAGTTACTCAAGTTAAAACAAAAGCGGGTATCGTCGCTTTTAAACACCTGAGGCGCATTTTCAGGTTTGGCAAATGGACCTATACGGACCTGTACCAGTGTCAGCAAAAGGAAACTCTTATATATTTACAGCCGTCGATGCGTTCACAAAATTTGTAGTTGCAGAGCCTATACCAATCAAAGATGCGTTGACAGTTGCGGAAGTTTTGTTTAAACTTTTATCTCAATATGGAGTTTGCGATACTATGATCAGTGACCGTGGTTCGGAAGCCACCGCTCGTGCAATTAAGGAAGTGTGTCGATTACTGGAGATAAATCAGCAATACACACCGAGTTTTACTCACCACTGTCTTGGTTTGTGTGAAAGAACGCATAGAACGTTTGCAGAACGCATGACGCCTTACATTCAACAGGGAAAACATTGGGAGGATATGGTACCATCTATTTTATTTTCATTTAATTCAACTGCCAATGACAGTGTTAAATATTCACCTTTTGAAATTCTTTACGGCAGCCGTCCTAAATTTCCTTTGTCGGGACACGTTCGTGATTTGAATTTAGCGTCAATCCCAAAAGATTATCATGACTATCTTAAACAATTTTCCGAAAGATTAGATATTATTCGGAATGAAGTAAAGGATCACGCACTAAAGTCGCAAACAGCAATGATGGAACGCGCTAATCAAAAAGTTCATTACTTAACATTAAGACTTGGCGACTTTGTATACACGAGTAAAGACCCGACAGGTCCAGGACATAAATTTAAATTCTAATTTGCAGAACAATATGTTGTTGAAAAATTGTGAAAGTCCACACTTATATGCATTAAATAACCAGACTACATCTAAAATGCTCCCGTCAATCCATATTAACAGACTAAAGCCGGCATATGTTCGCAAACCTAATCAGTGTAACTATTTCTTGGATCCAGTTATTACAAATGTCAATCAGTTCACAGTAGAACACGATTTACTATCAGATGAACATTCGGAACACGGTGAGAACGATAGTCCATGCAATGATCTTGTTTCATCCGAAAATGAATTATCCAATGTCCCGGATGTAAGCACATCAGAAAATAATTTACCCATGCGACGTTCTAAAAGGACAAACAGAAAACCAATGCGTTTCCGAGACACTAATTTTACGACACCTGAATCGTCCACAGATAGTCATATCAAAGACAACGTATACTTGCTTGTAAAATAGTGAACGGAACACATAAATATTTAGTTCATCTTTGTGGCGAACCTGCACAGAACGCACGTTCGATGGATATTTCTGATCTCAACGTTAAAGCCAAAGAGATTATTAGTAAAAGGCCCCGAGAAAGGCCCCCGCCTATAATAAATTAAGTGTATTATAGCTTGGGCGTGTGGAAATTATTCCGTCGCTTACAATGAAATAAATGATCAAAGTAGCGTCTGCTCGTAACTGCATAAGCGTGTGGGATTTTCACCGCCGCTAATTCATAAGTATCCATAGATAAAGTTTGCGTAACAAAGTAATGTAAGAAAAAGAAAAGAAAAGAATCAACAGCATCATCTCTGTTGCACCTGATATTTGTGTGAGGTTTATCTCGCCGTCATTCGTATTCTTGTATAGATGTCCAACAATTTGATAAACTTTGAACTGTTAATTGAAGCACTTTATTAATGTTAATCGTTTGTTCAAATTTATTGCATTTCATTATATTTTTGGTTTACTTGGAATAGCCCATTTTTTTTTTAATAAGTGTGCATAAATTCAATCAAGATTTGCATATCAGTTTTCACTATTTGCACATAACTGATTTTTATCAAATTTGTTCATGATAACGGAAATCATTTGATAGCGTGTACATTTGATACAGTAGAATGAATGTTCATGTGGAATATTGTCAGTAGCGGTGTGATAGAAATCATAAATTGCCGTTTCAAGAGGTGTTGCTTTTCTGAAACATGTTTCAGAAACTATAAATACGGATCCACGAGTCTGTGAGAGAGAATATGGGGGTTGGGGGTATGAGAGTGTGAGAGAAACAGTTATGGTGGATGAAACCTATTGTGGAAAGCTCATTTTCAATAAGAGGTAGCGGTCTCTGTTGGTTCCTTATCGATGTATATTAAACAGCTACAGTCATGACAACATTGTTTCACTTATATATATATGCTATTTTACAAATAATTGTATTGTGATTTCATAACGTTATCAAATTTTACTAGAGCCTTTGGAGTAAGATGTGAGATTGTAGAGCTAAGAGTTGAAACGTATTTCAATAAGATTTTTGCATATGGAGTCGTATTGTACTGGAGATTGTTTTTTTATAAATTGATATTTACATAGTATTATGGTTTGAACTGAATTCAACCTGTGGAAAAAAATTATCCATTTTTTTGCTAAGCGGGGGGATGTTATGTATTAGGATTGAACTCTGTTCGAGGTCGGGGCTATTCCAGGTAAAGGTGTAAGGTCAGACCCGTAATGCTGTTTTTGGTGTTTTTAGTGTGAACGTGCTTATAGAGAATAAAGACGTGTTTTTGTAATGATGTCTTGTCCAGTTATTAAGTCCCCGTAAAAGGCAAGAACATCTCAAATGATAAAAAAACTAAATGATTTAAATGTACACAGCAACAAACAACAACCACTGGATTACATGCTACCGACCCCAGACAGGCATATACAGGATGTGGCGGTAATAAACTCGTTTGAAGGCGAAACCCTTATTTAACCTCGAACAGTGATGTAACAGTACAATATAAGAAACTCTTAAAATCGGTTGAAAAAAGCTTATTTTATCAGACAAATACAAATAGCGATGCATCTAACAAAAGCACAGAATGGACAATGACGGGTACTTATACATCCCCACAACAAAATGACACCAAGTACAAACCTGATAGCACTTGCAGTTACTATTTATTTAATGCCAATACACATCCATACCCCTATGGACAAGTCAAGAGATGTTCCGAAAACTATTAATATCACCTTTTTGCACCTGGACTAATCACTCTTTCCATATCAAAATCAGTTAAAATAAAACATCCAAAAGTTTATTTTAGCTCTCTTCTTTCATTTCCACCCCAGAAAAACCAAGAAATGTACGAGAAAGGGAAAGAAAAAAAAAGAAAAAATACACTATGATTAAAGGGAACTATATTCGTGGACAACGAAAAGCAGGATCATTAATTATGGTCTTGGGCCTTAAAACGATTTATATAAGATTTTGTCAGAGCAGATAACCCCGTAAGGACCTCATTATTTATTCGTATATTCATTAATGGCGAATGCTGCGTCTATCAGCCGTCTATCAATGAAACTGTATGTAATCAAATTACATATTACGTATATGCCTGTTATCTAAAAACGGGTACTCATAGGATGTAATTCATTTAATGAAATACGAATATTGTGTGTTTGTGCTTTGATTATTATAGAAAACAGTTGCAATAGCTGTTATTCATGAAGAGATTGTCGGCTTGTTGACCCCGCCTACTATTCCGGATAAACCAATCAGCAGACGATCGCTGTCATACAGATGTTTGCAGGTTGCAGAGTTTAAAGAATTTGGCAGCGAAAAATTTGTTCCTTTCTACGTGAAAATCTAACTAGAAAAATAAGTGTACGTCACTAAATGTGTATTATTTATGAAACATATGGATGGAGGAAACTCTGACCGATAACTATACTTTTCAGAGGAAGGGCAACGAAAACCAATTCAAGTATGGTGTGAAGGTTCTAACAAAGCTGAAAGAGGCGAAGTCAAGCTTAGAAGTTCATGATTTGACCAGAGTGACCGAACTGAACGCTAAATCCAGGATTTCAGAAGGTATTGACATTGTGCAAGAGAGACAAAAGTTAATAAAGCTTGCAGATTCTTCTCAACTCGGTTGGAAAGTGGTAAACGAGTATGTTGCCAACCCAATAGCAGAAGACTCCGAAGATGAGAGAAAAATGTTAAGAGCTCAGTCTAGAGCAGTCTAGAGTAGAGCGCAAGAGTAAAGCAGAGAAAACCAAGAAAAACATCAAACCCAGACAAGTTCCTTATGCCAGGAATGCAGATAAAGATGATTCCTTCAAGCCTGGAAAGTGTTTCAATTGTGGAAAAAGGGGGCACTGGGCAGATAATTGTCCTGATAGAAAAAAAAAGATAAGTAATTCTTTATATTAGATAGTTCAAGCTTATTTTGTAGCTCAGATGATAATTTTTATTGCAATAATTCCAAAGTAAGAAACGCCAATGAGAGGGTTTCAGTAACAATTGATTGTTTACAAACTGTTGATCTTGTTACTTATGTGGAAAAACCGGTTAGTCCAGTAGGTAGATTGAAAAATGCTATCGATGAATGGAGATTAATCACAGGTAATACACATATAATTGATGTTATACAAAACGGGTATAAGATACCTTTCAAAACAGAACCAGATCATAAAATTATTAGAAATAACAGATCATCTCTTGATAACGCAAGTTTTGTTAAGTCAGAAATTGAAACTTTGCTGTCAAAATGTTGTATATCAGAAGTGAATGAGATACCTTGTGTAGTTAATCCTTTGACCGTTGCTTTTAATAAATCGAGCAAACCCAGGTTGGTATTGGATTGTAGACACATCAACCCTCATTTATTTTAATTTAGATTTAAATATGAAGACACAAAGTTAGCAAGGGAAATTTTTCACCAACATGATTTTCTATATGGCTATGATTTAAAAAGTGCTTATTACCATATTGAGATTGTTGAATTGCACAGAGAATATTTAGGTTTTGCATGGGAGATAGATGGTGCAAACAGATATTTTGTTTTTAATGTCTTGCCATTTGGATTGGCTACTGCTGGTTACATATTTACCAAAGTTCTCAGAGAAGTTGTAAAGTATTTCAGATCTAAAGGCACACAAATTATTATGTTTTTAGATGATGGTTTGGGAGGTGGTAAAGATTTTGAATCTTGTCAAAAAAGTAGTCAGTTTGTAAAATTTCAACTTCAAAAGCTAGGTTTTCTAATTGCACACGAAAAATGTGTTTGGGATCCATGCCAAACATTGAAATGGTTAGGTTTCATTTGGAATACTGAAACTGGTAGAATATTCGTCAGTCCTGAGAGAATAGATAAAGCAGAGCAAACTGTAAACTATATACTTTCCGAGATTGGGAGAGGTAAAGTTTTGTTAAAGGCTCGAATTTTAGCGGGCATAGTCGGTCAACTCATATCAATGCAAATAGTATTTGGTGATCTCGTGAGATTGAGAACAAGATTTTTATATGCTTCTGTTAACGGTAGAGCAAGCTGGGAGGCATCTGTAAAAATTACATCAGAAGCTATTGATGAGTTAGAAATTTGGAGAGTTTCTTGTAGAGCAAGGAATAGTAAAGGTGTGAATATAAGCACAGTTAATTTTCACGACAATTTTGATGTCGATTTGTTTTGTGATGCCTCAGATGTAGGCTTTGGTGGTTTTTGTTCCACTTATGATCGTACCGAAGTATTCGGTAACTGGGTAGGTAATGAACCTTTTGAGAGTTCAACTTGGCGTGAACTTGAATGCGTCAAGAGAGTTTTGTATACTCAAGATTCGTTGTTGGAGAACAAATTAGTTCGAGTCAACAGTGACAATCAAAATGTCGCACGTATTTTGACGGTGGGGAGCAGAAATTTGTCACTACAAAAAACTGCGATTAATATTTTAGAATCTTGTGAACAGAAAAACATTAATATTCAGACTCGCTGGGTCCCTCGGGCTCAGAATGTGTATGCAGATCAACTTAGTCGTTATACAGATCACGATGACTGGTCTTTAAACGATGAAACTTTCAGTTTCTTAAACAATATTTGGGGTCCGTGTAGCATAGACCGATTTGCCACTCATTACAATACACATTGTTCGCGTTTCAATTCAGTTATATGGTGCCCAGGAACTGAAGCAGTTGACAGTTTAAGTCAATATTGGGGAAATGACAACAATTGGTTGGTACCCCCACCTTCTTTGATTGCAAAAACAGTAAACAAAATGTGCAATGAGCGTGCTAATGGTATTTTGGTTATACCAGAATGCTTGTTTTGTTAATCGTGCGCTTTAGAACGCAAAAATTTGTATACTATTAGATAAAACGAGTTCAGTGTTGGCAAGCAGGATTTACCATTCGTGGTCAAAACGAAACTATATATAAGATAAGATAAGATAAATTTATTTTCCAAATTAGGTCCCCAGGGGGCATATACACATCATATATATAATTGATACAACATACAGTATTTTACATAACATTGTAAAATAAACTATTGAAATAGTCATACAGGTATTATTTGTTAAATAAAAAAGTATTTGAGAGTTGCTACTCCAGAGATGTGGCAAACCCCATTTGTTTATATATATATATTTAGACTGCAACAAAAATCTCAAATTGGAGAAATTTATCGAGTCCCGCCAATAAATGAACAAAACATCGAATGAAAGAAGTTTCCTGCATTATACCAAGATCCTATTCTCATCATTTACCTTTAAATTTGCTTAACAATTTTGGTTTAGCAGGTGTCCGGCTATTTCCGGTAGGGTACTTGCTCCACCGTTCACTTCTTTCCCGATCCCACGTTGTTGGAGCCATAATCCAATCCTTCAAAGCATGGTGTTCTTAATTTGGACATAGACCCTTGATTAAAAGGAACCCTGAACACGAAACGTGGAGCTCGACCACATATGATGTAACACATAGAAAGCTTGTTACATGACATAATATTTCTCACTGATTGTTGAAATACTTGTATTTGATGGATTAATTTAAAACAACATTTTATTTCTAAAGACGGTATACAACCACCGCCTGATCGAATTACAGCAGTTCAAGAATATTCGTCACCCCGAACAGTACGTGAACTTCGCCGTGCACTAGTTCTGTTGAACTGGTTCAAGAAATTTATTCCAAAATTTAGCGCTGAAATAGAACCTCTAACCAAACTTCTTCGGAAAAACGCTGCATTTCGTTGGACATTAGAACAAGAAAATGCATTTACAAAGTTGAAATCTTTATTGACAAATTCTCCGATCTTAGCCTTTCCAAATTTTCATACTGGGTTTTATTTAGCAGTGGATACTAGTTCTAAAGGTATAGGATACACGTTGTACCAGTTTCAGGAGACAGCTAGCGATAGTAAGGAGGTCAGAGTAATTAATTCGTTTTGGTTCTAAGTCATTAAGCAAATGGCAAAGATCGTACGGACCTACAAAATTAGAATTACTAGGGATGGTAACAGCTATTTTAGATTGTGCAATGTATTTTAGGGGTCGTAAATTTATTGTCGAGTGCGACTACCAGGCCCTTCGGCCTATATTTCAAAAACAACTTAAAGGGGCCATATATATGAACGCTGGGTAGCAATATTGCAACAGTTCAATTTTGAACTACGATATTAACCGGCAAAAGATATGCAGGTTGCAGACGCTTTATCTCGGTCAACTCGATTGACTAGTTGTGAAGGTATTGATAGTCCTGATCAAGAGGACCCATTTTTTCCGTACGTTCCCGAACATGTTGGTGATATACAATTTGAAGGAAAGCGTGTTAAATTTCCGAATTTTATGGATTCTGAAAGTACTGATTTTCAAGAACACAATCTTCCGGAAGTTAACAACGTAATGCAAAGTCACGACTCCATTAGGAATTTAAAACATTTTAAGCGCAGTAAACAATTTCAAAACAAACAATTAGATTTTGGATATGACGCCGATACAGAAGATTACGATGTAGCAGATCAAACAATTTACCAAATAAAAAGTCAGTTACCAGATTACATAAAATATCAACAATTCACGGACAAATGTGACTCTGAAGACCGTAATAAAACAGCAGATACAGGAAACCGTGATATACCGGAAACTTCATCTCAAAATATTGACACTGAAAATCAGTCAGAATCAGTCGATCACAAAACTAGTGCTAAAAATCAGGATACAAAAATTTCTACGGAAAAGGAAGATCATTCAAATTTTACAACGTTAAATACCGATGGTGACAAAACCCAAACTAATTTTAGTACAGAAACGGCTACTAGTGAAACAATACGCAAGTTAAATTCACTGATTCAATCGAAATTTTTAGACATGGTGATTTTAGTAAGGACACTTTTCAAAAACTGCAAGTGCAGGACCCATACTTTGGACCTTTTATATCATATTTTGAACAGAATAAATTACCCTCTTCACAGAAAGCTGCTAGAAAACTTCTACTCGAAACTCAAAATTATGACATGGTGGATGGATTGCTTTTTCATACTCGTACAGCAAAGTGTAAACGGACAAAACTTTTCACTTCGTATCAAATAATAACATTATTATTTCCCGAAATTATAACAGAGTGTGACGGATTATGTTAGAAGTTGTCACGATTGTCAGAGTCGAAAAGTACTCAAGTTATAACAAAAGTGGGTATCGTCGCTTTTAAAACACCTGAAGCGCCTTTTCAGGTTTGGCAAATGGACCTATACGGACCTGTACCAGTGTCAGCAAAAGGAAACTCTTATATATTTACAGCCGTCGATGCGTTCACAAATTTTTTAGTTGCAAAGCCTATACCAAACAAAGATGCGTTGACAGTTGCGGAAGTTTTGTTTAAACTTGTATCTCAATATGGAGTTTGCGATACTATGATCAGTGACCGTGGTTCGGAAGCCACCGCTCGTGCAATTAAGGAAGTGTGTCGATTACTGGAGATAAATCAGCAATACACACCGAGTTTTACTCACCACTGTCTTGGTTTGTGTGAAAGAACGCATAGAACGTTTGCAGAACGCATGACGCCTTACATTCAACAGGGAAATGGAGTCTATGTGGACACAGTAAATTACAAAAAAATGAGAATTGCTTACATACATTGTGTAAGTGAGATAGGGGAATCTGACAAAACAGTAAGTGGTATCTGGGATCAGAACCCGCCCCCGCCCCATGAGACCCCCCCCCCCCCCCAAACCTCTATTCCAAACATTAAATCAAGGTGAATTCCATATCATATTGTTTTCATAAAGTGCTGTTGGTATTCGTCAACATTGAATTTTTAGGGCCAATTTTGAGCAACGTTTTCCTGTTTCTATTTTACTTAAAATTGAGAAGGAAAATGGGGAATGTGTCAAAGAGACAACAACCAAACCATAGAACAGACAACAGCAGAAGGTCACCAACTTGATTTGGTGTTAGACATTTTACTTCTCTATGTCTCATGGTTGGTACGATGTGTGTGCTTAGTGTTCCCCTTATTTATTTTCCATGTTTCCTGTAATACTCTTTATTTCTCGTGCTTGTCAAAAAAGTTAATAAGCATTTCTATTTAATATTTATTATGGCAAAATATTAGAACAAAAGCTATATTATTTGTGTTTATTTATGTCCTTTGAATAGAAAAGTCCCCCAAGGATACAGAAGTATCTTATCATGTGGTTGTAAGGACCTATGAATTACTATAGTATAAATATCTTCTTTTTTTTTAAATCAGATGCAATTCAAAAAAGTTAAAAGGTGACGGCAAAGTCTTTATGTCCATTAAAAATTACTGCAGACAGCTATTTATATTCCGTGCTTTCTTTTTGCTCTTTTTTTCTAGTGTTCCATGTTTTAAACACATAGTCCTAATAATATTATAATTTCTTTAAAGTCTTTGTTAATGATTAACTGGGACGCCTTCCTCAAAATCCTATCTATGAGTCATATTAGTCTAATATTATTGCTTCTTTCAATTTTTTGCTGCAATTCCTTCCTAATAATGACATTCATAGTATGAACGTCATTATAAGGAAGGAATCGCAGCAAAATCTAATAGAAGCAATAATATTTGACTAGATAATATGTAGTTTGCATATCATGACTGCCTACTTTGACATCTTTTCATATATGATGATTATCAGTATCAAAACTGTATAGATCACTGCATGCACTTTCCTTCTAAAAATAGAGTATTGCATCAAATATCTGAACTGTGTCTCTATTGGCAGGAATTAAATCCATTACTCAAAGCTATATCCCCAGTAAACAGAATGGACCCATAATGGCATTTATAATATTTTCTTTGAAACCACTTGTACAAGAGGCAGAAAAAAGCCCTAATTGTAATAAAGCTGTTTATCTGTTACAACAGACCAGTGTGTGCAAGCATGAAAGTACGCAAATCACATTATTATTTTATAAACAGTAAAGGCCACAGCTCTTTAACGGGCGAACCCAGGAATGAAAAAAGGTGGGCGCATATTCTTATTGCTGTGAATGTAAGTCTACTCAACCTCTACTGCTGATAAAAAATATACAACAAATACATGTATAAGTGTTTTTCATGAAATTTAGCTGAAATGTAACGTAAGCTCTCTTATGATTTTTCATTAATTTTAGATTTACTTATTCTAATTATCGGGATTTTATTCATAAAAATTATCCATGAATCATGCCACTGTGCGCATTTTTCAGTCTTGAAAAAGTGGCGGTACAAATGTATACTGTTTTACTTCTGTCTATACATCCTAAAGTCAGTCTGTTCGTCTGTCCCATGAATATTTTTCGTTGCATCTTTCTTGGGAAAATTACAAGGATTTCTAAAATTTTGTTTCAGGGTTTATATGAGTCAGCAATACTGTGTGATGCTTTTCATATTCATCACTCAACAACTTCCATTTGTAAGTGATCAGTAGCTTACAGATTCACTTGATTGTTTTAGATTATTTTTTTTTTTGGGGGGGACTAGCTATTTTTAGGATTTTGAGCAGTGCTCTCAGCACTTCTAGTTAATCATACAAATGTTTAGATGAGCTAAAATGCACAGCTCTTTAATTTGCATAAGATAAAGCAAACTTGTCACAAACTCGTGTGCCAGAAGTAATTTCTTTATTTTAAAAATTATATAATTCGTTATACACAGGTTTATGTTCCTTATTTTAAAACAAAAGTATATAATTGTAATTAAATAATTATTTTCTCCTTCTTTTTTTTTTTTAGCTCACTTGACATTTACAAGATACAGTATGCCACTCAAGCTTTGATGAAATATAAAGTAATGTAATGTAATGGTTTGAATTTGGAGAGCTTTATTACATTTATTACAGACAGGTAAATTGTTTATCCTGCAATTATTTAACTAACGTACAATGTGAAGACTGTCCATTAGAGTCCAAATCACAAGAAAGACACAGAAATTAAAAACTATTGATCAATATTTCGGCTTTCAACAATGCCAGAGCAGAACACATTCTGTCACATAGTCCGCTATAAAAGACCCCAAATCACAAATGTAAATAATTTTGAAGGAGAAAACTAACAGCCTAATTTATGTAAAAAAATGAACAGACAAATATGTGACACAGCAACAAACAACAATTAATTGCTTAATTACAGACACATACATACAGAATGTAGCGGGGTTAAAGTTGAAAGTTTAACCGTTTAACATATTATTGAGCCTGGCTTTTCTTCCTGTTTTTATAATTTCTGTCTCCTTACATTGTGAAGTTATTGTATGATGTCAATTCAGAACTTATGGTAATGTTTTGTAAGGCAACTTTGAATATCTCAATTTTATAAAAAAAAAAAAAAAACATTCTGAAATCTATTTATGCATAACACATAAGTAACTAAAAGTATGTAGATTTTTCAACGAAGACATTATTTCTGGTAAAAAAAGGACAGGGGAATTATGTTGGTTAATATGTAATAGGCCAAATAAAAATATATGTGTGGTTCCAGTCACCCTACTTGTTACTCTTATAAATATTAGCCTACTCCAAAGAATGTTGCTACCATAGACCATAGATGTAATATTACATCTAAGCATAGACTCAATGTAAAAATAAAACATAACAAAAAATCAATTTAAAAATAGAACAATTTTTTTTTTAAATCCCTACCTACCTACCCTAATTTATTTTTATTCCTATCTATGTAACTGGAACCACACATACTATTTTAGTTGACCATATCATTGTAACTAACAGTAACTTCTTGAAGTAGTATGTTTGCAATAACTTTTGATTACTTTTCACATGTTGAACATTTCATTTGATATACACATGTATTATATTTGCATTTTAATATTTCAGGGATGATGACCTGCAGTCATACACCGGTAGTAGAAAGTTATTTATAACTCATTGTGGCCATTATGGAAGCTTCATGTGATTAAATTTTGTTTAGAAAGCTACCAAATATGTCAATGACAAAAAGAAAAAAAAGACAGCAATTCTACATAATGTACCGTACTAAACAGAAGCATTGACTGTTTCAAGACCAAATCAAGTGTTTTGATGCTGAGAGACAGAGAAATATCAATTGGACAATTAAGCTTCTTTTTCATCATTATTGAAGTTGATGTCTACCATTTTAAAAAAGTTTTAACCTCAGTTAAAATGAATTCTAAATATACACGATATAGGCAGTTTGGAGATTGGTGAATATTCTTAAAAAAGGAGTTTCAATAAGGATTTCATTTTAAAAAATGTATTTCAAGGATTTAATTTGTTGTCTCTTTCATGAAATAATTACATTAGATGTATGTTTCATTATAATATTTTATTCTGATTGGCTAACTGCACATCACGTGTTATACCGTAAGCAATTGCAATGCTCAATACAAGTTTTCATTCATGATAACACGTGCTCCAACAATAAAGTGCACAGGTGAATTAAATAATAAAATATATAAAATTCGTGTTTTCATAATTATAGCTAAAAAATGTAATTATAAGTATTGCATGCTTCTTTTTGTAACTTTATAGGGTTGTAAAAGCGTTGACCGTGCGTACATTTTAAGAATGAAGAGCTTCCGCGCTTCATACAAAATGTACTTCGGTCAACGCTTTTCACTAGTTCTCCGTTAAAGCGCCCAACGTCAGAGTAAAAAATGATAAAATATAAATTACAGCGAAACTTGTTTATAAAGAACATAGAACATCTTCATAGTGTATTCTATCCACCCTATAAATTTCATCATGTAATGTGCTACCGTAAATTTGTAATGATCGAGACAGTTTAGAGGATAAAACAATAAAAAAAAACATTTTTAAAACGTAATTTTATTTCCTTTGACGTCGTGATTTCCAATGCCAAAATGCTAAAAACTTTTTTTATTGATTCACGTAAACTTTTATTTCTTTTTCTTTTTAGTTGAAACTTAAGCATGATATTCAGTCATGTCTGCATTATTATTATTATAAGTCTTTTTGTTATCTCTTTAACACATATTAAGGTGATAAATTTTCAATTTGGCCTTTTCTGTATTGAACAAGTACGATAAACAATCGACTCAGCATTTTAGTATTGTACAAAGCAGAATAATTACATTAGATGTATGTTTCATTATGATACTTTATTCTGATTGACTTACTGCACATCACGTGTTATTCCGTAAGCAATTGCATTGCTCAATAAAACTTTTCATTCATGATAACACGTGGTCCCACAATAACGTGCACAGGTGAATTAAATTAAAAAAATAAAATCTTGTTTTCATGATTATTGCTAAAAAAATGTAATTATAAGTATTGAATGCTTCTTTTTGTAACTTCATAGGGTTATAAAAGCGTTGACCGTGCGCACATTTTTAGTATGAAGCGCGGAAGCGCTTCATACAAAATGTACTTCGGTCCTTGCTTTTACACCGCAATGAAGTTACAAAAAGAAGCATTCAATTCTTAAATAAATAACAAAATCGTATTAACATGCTTTCAACCCAAATATGCATATAATTTGCCACTGAATTCTCCTCTTTTTCGTCATCATCCTATTTACCAATCTGTGTTACAATGAATTATCAATGATGTGGTCATATTGATATCGAAAACATATATATAAATCAACTGTTTTAATTTCAAAATGCACAAGTATGGCGTAAAACGCATGAATTTCTTGCTTTGAAATGTTTTGAAACATTCTTTCGAAGCCGAAGCACAACCCTTTTATGATCTTGTGTCTTTGATGGGTTACTTCCTTTGATATTCCTTAATACCTTTTTGTTCATTGTATCGAAAATTTGGGAAAAAAATTAGGAGAGAGACGAGAAGTGTATATTAGTATTATATATATACGTCTGAGTAAATATTAATATTAGTATTATATATATATATATATAGCAGACCAATGGGAGTATGTTTCTTAAAACTGAACACTTGAACACTTTAATATAATAATTAAGAAGATGTGGTATGATTGCAAGTGAGACTCGAATCTAAAATTCAAAATTCAACTAATAAAGATAGTCGGCACGATAAATTCGTTACACAGTGTGTTAGTGACCTGATACGATATACAGGGTCAGTAAATTCCATATGAGGTTCTATTTTCGCTCAAACCCCTTTTATGGAATTTACTGACCCCGAATTTATCGTATTAGGTCACTAACATACTGTGTAACTGATAATATCTGACTAGAATTTAAACGAATCACTTATTTGATAATGTTTACAGTTAGTATATTACTACAACTTTAGAGGAGATATGATTTATTGATTGATGTTTTCTGGACGTACAGTGGCAAATATTTCATGCAGATTTATGAGCGGGAGAAGAATATTCAAAAAATAAATAAGATGTTACATGCGTTGCCGTTGATAAAGAATTTAAAAAGGTTCAATATA
The DNA here is from genome assembly GCA_019925275.1 of Mytilus edulis. Classification (NCBI taxonomy): domain Eukaryota; kingdom Metazoa; phylum Mollusca; class Bivalvia; order Mytilida; family Mytilidae; genus Mytilus; species Mytilus edulis. Next base: position 94,036,477 of record CM034362.1, read on the forward strand.
AATATATAAAAAAAGCAATGATGAGACAGACACGACAAAAAATGATCCAGCAAAATATAAATATAAAATCATTTTTCATAGATATTTTATTCATCCTCTTTGTTGGTTAGTTGTAGTCTATTAATCTCGCAACTTAACCAGTAACGACTAATTGAACAGCTTCTTTTTGTAGATACTCTTATACTTATAGTACTATGCATCGTATTCCGCATGAATATCATATAGTTATTTGAATTAATCCAAGATATAGGAGGTGGTTTATAGATTAAAAAACAATTATGAAAAATAAGAATACGGTGAATTTAAAATAACGGAAATAAATGATTTAAAGATAAATGAAACTTTCCGTTTTCTGCATATTAAATGCATTATTGACAATATTCTAGTAGATCATTTCGAAAGAAACGTTGAACTTTCAAATTGGTTGTAAATGCAACTGGTCAAATGAAATAAGTGATGCAAATTTGATACATTCATATAAGCATCCGTTCAGTGTTTTTCGCCAAAATCACGATCTTGCATGAGTTAACTTGTCATTTCGTTTCCTATTGTAGGCAAATTTAACCTTACATCCTTCTCGTATTTAATATTTAATTTTATTCACCTTAAAAAAAATAGTTCGTGACAGATGTCAGACCACGATAATCCGATAACAAAAAGATCTGCAATAGTGGTCGAAAAAAAAAGTTATAAATTTCATGCGTCCGAAGCGGGCACTATCTTTGATTTATCTTCATCATTTACGCCTCAGCGACAAGTATTTGAAATCAAAAGATATGAAAGAATAGAAAGAGTTGATGAGCTATATGACGAAAATGACACACAAAAAAAGTCAAATCAGTCGAATGTAACATTGATTGATGAAGTTTAAAACCTTATGTATTTTTATAATTCCAAACTATGTAAATTGACCATCGTTGGAATTGTAAGGATTTGCAGAATCAAAACATTGTCATAATTCGTACGTTTTAATTTTCATACTGATGCTCGAGGACGGCAGACATTGTCTTCAATTTTTTGGGTATAACATTTTTTTAGTACCAACATATATTAAATATATTTTACTATTCACCAAAACAGTTGATTGATAAGCAATGTCTCTTTCTATATTTTGTTGGACAGATGAGTATGATAAAATCTTTTTGGTGATCAAATTTTTATTTTATCCGATTTCAGATTTCTCTTAATGTCGGTTAGCTACCGGTACTGTCACTGTTATAAAACTGAACGTTCAGCTCCTCATTACTAGTACCTCGAATCACAAGGAAAATATGATAAAGTATACCTCATATCATCTTTTCTTTTGTTTATTATCCCAGATATCCAACTGATTTCGAAGAAATTGAACTTTTTTCTCCAAGTTTTATACTTATTTTAAACATGGTATCATTTATGCAGTACAGTGACAGAATAAAAAAGAGGGGCTATACGGAGTAGTGTCGTCATACGTATACTTTTGATACAGACAAGACACTATATATTGTCAAAATGTTATATACGGAAGTTTTCAAATGCAGGAACTGAACACAAGAAATTTACATAGAAGGGCATATATTTCTAACTGAATAGAGAAAAATGGCTAAAAGAATTATAGAATACAGAAATGTAGATCTCCTCCCCTAATACAGACCGTAATATATAGCATTTTGACGGATAGTTTTGTTTAATCTATTTAACTGCTTTTAATTTCGAAAAGAATGTTGTACAAGATGTTGTTGATAAATGTAGCGGACAATATATCATGCCCTTTCAACCGACGTCCTAATTTCGATGAAAGAAATTAAAAGCTTCTCTCCTTGTGCAACACGAAAAAAAGAAAGAACAATTTTTATAGCTTTTTGCAATTGCATAATTGTTCAATCGTATTGAATTCGGAATCAAATTTATATTAATCATATAGAAGCTTCATATCTTAAATATTGAAAACAGGTCTGGCAGAAGCTAGCGAACAATAGCTAGCGAACAATAAGGCGATATATCGAGAAACCAAAAAACAGAATAAGACAACAACGGCCGTTAAATAAAAAAATATTCAAAAAGGCAGAAAATCAGTTAAAATATAGCAATTTTAACTCAATTTTGAAATGATTTTTTTCCAATCCATTGATTTAACAAGTCGCATAACTTTTTCGGCTAATATTCAGTACCACAATAACTCTGCATCTATCAACGGATTATTTGTAGGTGTAGGGCCACCTATGCACCTTCTTTAATTTAGAACGTATGTAAAAGTAGTCCTACCCTGTAAAATATAGCACCTTTTATGTCATTGTTTAATCTACAGCTCAAAATTTGAAAAAAATGTCAAAAAATTAGGGGGGTCGGCCTATTCCAGGGCTTCTAGAGAAAAATAATGAGGAGTGTCACGGGGAATGACTATATAGGTCCTGTAGAAGAGAAACAGGCGCTTCTTTTGCGCTAGGTATCGAAGGGCGCTATGTTCAAAAATCTGAAACTAGAGCTCAAAATTTGAAAAAAATGTCAAAAAATTAGGGGGGTCGGCCTATTCTAGGACTTCTAGAGAAAAATAATGAGGGGTGTCACGGGGTATGACTATATAGGTCTTGTAGGGAGAAACAGGCGCTTATTTTGCGCTAGGTATCGAAGGGCGCTATGTTCAAAAATCTGAAACTAGAGCTCAAAATTTGAAAAAAATGCCCAAAAAATGGGGGTAGGGTCGGCCTATTCCAGGAGTTCTAGAGAAAAATAATGGGGGGTGTCACGGGGAATGATTATATAGGTCTTGTAGAAGAGAAACAGGCGCTTCTTTTGCGCTAGGTATCGAAGGGCGCTATGTTCAAAAATCTGAAACTAGAGCTCAAAATTTGAAAAAAATGTCCAAAAATTAGGGGGGTTGGCCTATTCTAGGACTTCTAGAGTAAAATAATGAGGGGTGTCACGGGGTATGACTATATAAGTCTTGTAGAGGAGAAACAGGCGCTTCTTTTGCGCTAGGTATCGAAGGGCGCTATGTTCAAAAATCTGAAACTAGAGCTCAAAATTTGAAAAAAATGTCAAAAAATTAGGGGGTAGGCCTATTCTAGGACTTCTAGAGAAAAATAATGAGGAGTGTCACGGGATATGACTATATAGTTCTTGTAGAAGAGAAACAGGCGCTCTTTTTACGCTAGGTATCGAAGGGCGCTATGTTCAAAAATCTGAAACTAGAGCTCAAAATTTGAAAAAAATGTCAAAAAATTAGGGGGGTCGGCCTATTCTAGGACTTCTAGAGAAAAATAATGAGGGGTGTCACGGGGTATGACTATATAGGTCTCGTAGAGGAGACACAGGCGCTTCTTTTGCGCTAGGTATCGAAGGGCGCTATGTTCAAAAATCTGAAACTAGAGCTCAAAATTCGAAAAAAATGTTAAAAAATGGGGGTAGGGTTGGCCTATTCCACGAGTTGTAGAGAAAAATAATGGGGGGTGTCACGGATATGAGTATATAGGTCTTGTAGAGGAGAAACAGGCGCTTCTTTTGCGCTAGGTATTGAAGGGCGTTATGTTCAAAAATCTGAAACTAGAGCTCAAAATTCGAAAAAAATGTCAAAAAATGGGGGTAGGGTCGGCCTATTCCAGGAGTTGTAGAGAAAAATAATGGGGAGTGTCACGGGATATGACTATATGGGTCTTGTAGAAGAGAAACAGGCGCTTCTTTTGCACTAGGTATCGAAGGGCGCTTTGTTCAAAAATCTGAAACTAAAGTTCAAAATTCGAAAAAAATGTCAAAAAATGGGGTACGGTCGGCCTATTCCAGGAGTTCTAGAGAAAAATAAGCGGGGTGTCACGGGGTATGATTATATAGGTCTTGTAGAAGAGAAACAGGCGCTTCTTTTGCGCTAGGTATCGAAGGGCGCCATGTTCAAAAATCTGAAACTAGAGCTCAAAATTTGAAAAAAATGTCAAAAAATTAGGGGGGTCGGCCTATTCTAGGACTTCTAGAGAAAAATAATGAGGGGTGTCACGGGGTATGACTATATAGGTCTCGTAGAGGAGAAACAGGCGCTTCTTTTGCGCTAGGTATCGAAGGGCGCTATGTTCAAAAATCTGAAACTAGAGCTCAAAATTCGAAAAAAATGTCAAAAAATGGGGGTAGGGTCGGCCTATTCTAGGACTTCTAGAGAAAAATAATGGGGAGTGTCACGGGATATGACTATATAGGTCTTGTAGAAGAGAAACAGGCGCTCTTTTTACGCTAGGTATCGAAGGGCGCTATGTTCAAAAATCTGAAACTAGAGCTCAAAATTTGAAAAAAATGTCAAAAAATTAGGGGGGTCGGCCTATTCTAGGACTTCTAGAGAAAAATAATGAGGGGTGTCACGGGGTATGACTATATAGGTCTTGTAGAGGAGAAACAGGCGCTTCTTTTGCGCTAGGTATCGAAGGACGCTATGTTCAAAAATCTGAAACTAGAGCTCAAAATTCGAAAAAAATATCAAAAAATGGGGGTAGGGTCGGCCTATTCCAGGAGTTCTAGAGAAAAATAATGGGTGGTGTCACGGGATATGACTATATAGGTCTTGTAGAAGAGAAACATGCGCTTTTTTTACGCTAGGTATTGAAGGGTGCTATGTTCAAAAATCTGAAACTTGAGCTCAAAATTCGAAAAAAATGCTTTTTTGCAGAGTTAAATTGGCATATTGAATACTTTAAATAGGAAGTACTTTAAACAGAAAGTAAGGCATAACAAGTGTTTTAAGTTCAATAAATAATGGATCGTAGGTTGCTTATCCGTATCGCCAAGTCATAAAATACAGTAATATATATATATTAATAATTATAATTTCATTTTTTTTCGAAACAAACCTGTTCATATAATAATCAGATGTGGTATGATTGACAATACAGAACAACTCAGTAATGAGACCAAGGGATAAAGACATTTATAGAATAGGGTTGCCCTACGACCCTCAACAATGAGTAACAACCATAGCGCTATGAATTGGCCACATTACTGCATGTTTCTTTCATACTTATCAACCAATTTCCTTTGGAACAAGCAACAGTGCTGGTGCAGTTATTTTGTAAAAATCATCAAATTTGAGTTTAAAAAAATAAATGGAAAGTCAAGTGCACGTGGTTCATAGGGTACAAGTCATTAGAGGTTCAAAGTTCAACAGATTTCAAAAGTTCCTTAGAACAAACAAAGGTGACAAAGACACAGATTACCGTGAGAAGAAAATAAAAGATCATATTTGTTGTAATACATGTACAGTATTCCAAATGTAGGTGTTCCAACACATGCTCTTCAAAATTTGACCTGGACTTCAACAGGCTTGATATTACAAATAGAAGATGTGGTATGAGTGTCAATGAGAAAACTCTCGACAAGTAGTCAACATGGCTTGGAAAGTAACAACTATAGGTCACAGCACAGCCGATAACAATGAGAAAAAAACAAAACTACATTGTTAGCTGTACAAGGCCAAAAACAGACATATATAAAACAAATCAAATGAGAAATATAACGGCCCGATTTATATACAAAATAATAAACAAATTAAAACAAATAAAAATAGACTACAGTTACCAAGTTCCAAAAAATAACGCACTTCATTGAAGGCTCCTTACTTAGAACAGGCACATTCAGAATTTGATGGTAAGGAACTAAAGACTTAATAAATCAGATAAAAAGGAATCTGAAATATACATTGCAAAAAGATATATCGAACGTTGTCAGCTGTCCTAGCTATTTATCTTTCTCTTAAAGAGAATAGATGGGTAAATTCCAGTGTTTCTCTCTTTTTTTGGTTCTTTTTTTAAATTTCGGGGTCTAGATTCAAATGTTTGAACATGCGCCCTTTAAGACCTTGCGCAAAAGCAGCGCCTGTTTCTTCTCTTTAAGACGTGTACAGTCATACCCCGTGACACCCCTCATTATTTTTCTCTAGAAGTCCTAGAATAGGCCGACCCCCCTAATTTTTTGACATTTTTTTCAAATTTTGAGCTCTAGTTTCAGATTTTTTAACATAGCGCCCTTCGATACCTAGCGCAAACGAAGCGCCTGTTTCTCCTCTACGAGACCTATATAGTCATACCCCGTGACACCCCCATTATTTTTCTCTAGAACTCCTGGAATAGGCCGACCCTACCCCATTTTTTGGACATTTTTTTCATATTTTGAGCTCTAGTTTCAGATTTTTGAACATAGCGCCCTTCGCTACCTAGCGTTAAAAGAGCGCCTGTTTCTCCTCTATAAGACCTATATAGTCATATCCCGTGACACCTCTCATTATTTTTCTCTAGAAGTCCTAGAATAGGCCGACCCCCCCTAATTTTTTGACATTTTTTTCAAATTTTGAGCTCTAGTTTCAGATTTTTGAACATAGCGCCCTTCGATACCTAGCGCAAGAGAAGCGCCTGTTTCTCCTCTACAAGACCTATATACTCATATCCCGTGACACCCCCCATTATTTTTCTCTAGAACTCCTGGAATTAGCCGACCCTACCCCCATTTTTTGGACACTTTTTTCGAATTTTGAGCTCTAGTTTCAGATTTTTGAACATAGCGCCCTTCGATACCTAGTACAGAAGAAGCGCCTGTTTCTCTTCTACAAGACCTATATAGCCATATTCCGTGACACCCCCCATTATTTTTCTCTAGAACTCCTGGAATAGGCCGACCCTACCCCCATTTTTTTGACATTTTTTCAAATTTTGAGCTCTAGTTTCAGATTTTTGAACATAGCGCCCTTTGATACCTAGCGCAAAAGAAGCGCCTGTTTCTCTTCTACAAGACCTATATAGTCATATTCCGTGACACCCCCCATTATTTTTCTCTAGAACTCCTGGAATAGGCCGACCCTACCCCCATTTTTTGAAAATTTTTTCGAATTGTGAGCTCTAGTTTTCAGAATTTTGAACATAGCACCCTTCGATATCTAGCGCAAAAGAAGCGCCTGTTTCTCCTCTACAAGACCTATATAGTCATACCCCGTGACACCCCTCATTAGTTTTCTCTAGAACTCCTGGAATAGCCCGACCCTACCCCCATTTTTTGGACATTTTTTTCAAATTTTGAGCTCTAGTTTCAGATTTTTGAACATAGCACCCTTATATACCTAGCGCAAAAGAAGCGCCTGTTTCTCCTCTACAAGACCTATATAGTCATTCCCCGTGACACCCCTCATTATTTTTCTCTACAAGCCCTCGAATAGGCCGACCCCCCTAATTTTTTTAATTTGTTTTTGATTTTTGAGCTCTAGTTTCAGATTTTTGAAAATAGCGCCCTTCGATACCTAGTGCAGAAGAAGCGCCTGTTTCTCCTCTACGAGACCTATATAGTCATATCCCGTGACACCCCCCATTATTTTTCTCTAGAATTCCTGGAATAGGCCGACCCTACCCCCATTTTTTGATATTTTTTTCAAATTTTGAGCTCTAGTTTCAGATTTTTGAACATGGCGCCCTTCGATACCTAGCGTAAAAAGAGCGCCTGTTTCTCCTCTACAAGACCTATATAGTCATATCCCGTGACACCGCTCATTATTTTTCTCTATAAGTCCTAGAATAGGCCGACCCTTCTAATTTTTTGACATTTTTTTCAAATTTTGAGCTCTAGTTTCAGATTTTTGAACATAGCGCCCTTCGATACCTAGCGCAAAAGAAGCGCCTGTTTCTCCTCTACAAGACCTGTATAGTCATTTCCCGTGACACCCCTCATTATTTTTCTCTAGAAGTCCTGGAATAGGCCGATTCTACCCCCATTTTTTTACATTTTTTTCGAATTTTGAGCTCTAGTTTCAGATTTTTGAACATAGCGCCCTTCGATACCTAGCGCAAAAGAAGCGCCTGTTTCTCCTCTACGAGACTTATATAGTCATACCCCGTGACACCCCTCATTATTTTTTTCTAGAACTCCTAGAATAGGCCGACACCCCTAATTTTTGGACATTTTTTTCAAATTTTGAGCTCTAGTTTCAGATTTTTGAACATAGCGCCCTTCGATACCTAGTACAGAAGAAGCGCCTGTTTCTCTTCTACAAGACCTATATAGCCATATCCCGTGACACCCCCCATTATTTTTCTCTAGAACTCCTGGAATAGGCCGACCCTACCCCCATTTTTTTGACATTTTTTCAAATTTTGAGCTCTAGTTTCAGATTTTTGAACATAGCGCCCTTTGATACCTAGCGCAAAAGAAGCGCCTGTTTCTCTTCTACAAGACCTATATAGTCATATTCCGTGACACCCCCCATTATTTTTCTCTAGAACTCCTGGAATAGGCCGACCCTACCCCCATTTTTTGAAAATTTTTTCGAATTGTGAGCTCTAGTTTTCAGAATTTTGAACATAGCACCCTTCGATATCTAGCGCAAAAGAAGCGCCTGTTTCTCCTCTACAAGACCTATATAGTCATACCCCGTGACACCCCTCATTAGTTTTCTCTAGAACTCCTGGAATAGCCCGACCCTACCCCCATTTTTTGGACATTTTTTTCAAATTTTGAGCTCTAGTTTCAGATTTTTGAACATAGCACCCTTATATACCTAGCGCAAAAGAAGCGCCTGTTTCTCCTCTACAAGACCTATATAGTCATTCCCCACGACACCCCTCATTATTTTTCTCTACAAGCCCTCGAATAGGCCGACCCCCTAATTTTTTTAATTTGTTTTTGATTTTTGAGCTCTAGTTTCAGATTTTTGAAAATAGCGCCCTTCGATACCTAGTGCAGAAGAAGCGCCTGTTTCTCCTCTACGAGACCTATATAGTCATATCCCGTGACACCCCCCATTATTTTTCTCTAGAATTCCTGGAATAGGCCGACCCTACCCCCATTTTTTGATATTTTTTTCAAATTTTGAGCTCTAGTTTCAGATTTTTGAACATGGCGCCCTTCGATACCTAGCGTAAAAAGAGCGCCTGTTTCTCCTCTACAAGACCTATATAGTCATATCCCGTGACACCGCTCATTATTTTTCTCTATAAGTCCTAGAATAGGCCGACCCTTCTAATTTTTTGACATTTTTTTCAAATTTTGAGCTCTAGTTTCAGATTTTTGAACATAGCGCCCTTCGATACCTAGCGCAAAAGAAGCGCCTGTTTCTCCTCTACAAGACCTGTATAGTCATTTCCCGTGACACCCCTCATTATTTTTCTCTAGAAGTCCTGGAATAGGCCGATTCTACCCCATTTTTTTACATTTTTTTCGAATTTTGAGCTCTAGTTTCAGATTTTTGAACATAGCGCCCTTCGATACCTAGCGCAAAAGAAGCGCCTGTTTCTCCTCTACGAGACTTATATAGTCATACCCCGTGACACCCCTCATTATTTTTTTCTAGAACTCCTAGAATAGGCCGACACCCCTAATTTTTGGACATTTTTTTCAAATTTTAAGCTCTAGTTTCAGATTTTTGAACATAGCGCAATTCGATACCTAGCGCAAAAGAAGCGCCTGTTTCTCCTCTACAAGACCTATATAGTCATTCTCCGTGACACCCCTCATTATTTTTCTCTAGAAGCCCTGGAATAGGCCGACCCCCCTAATTTTTTGACTTTTTTTTTCGATTTTTGAGCTTTAGTTTCAGATTTTTGAACATAGCGCCCTTCGATACCTAGTGCAGAAGAAGCGCCTGTTTCTATTCTACAAGACCTATATAGCCATATCCCGTGACACCTCCCATTATTTGTCTCTAGAACTCCTGGAATAGGCCGACCCTACCCCCATTTTTTTGACATTTTTTTCAAATTTTGAGCTCTAGTTTCAGATTTTTGAACATAGCGCCCTTTGATACCTAGCGCAAAAGAAGCGCCTGTTTCTCCTCTACGAGACCTATATAGTCATACCCCGTGACACCCCTCATTATTTTTCTCTAGAAGTCCTAGAATAGGCCGACCCCCCCCTAATTTTTTGACATTTTTTTCAAATTTTGAGCTCTAGTTTCAGATTTTTGAACATAGCGCCCTTCGATACCTAGCGCTAAAGAAGTGCCTATTTCTCCTCTACAAGACCTATATAGTCATACCCCGTGACACCCCTCATTATTTTTCTCTAGAAGTCCTAGAATAGGCCGACCCCCCTAATTTTTTGACATTTTTTTCAAATTTTGAGCTCTAGTTTCAGATTTTTGAACATAGCGCCCTTTGATACCTAGCGGAAAAGAAGCGCCTGTTTCTCCTCTACGAGACCTATATAGTCATACCCCGTGACACCCCTCATTATTTTTCTCTAGAAGTCCTAGAATAGGCCGACCCCCCCTAATTTTTTGACATTTTTTTCAAATTTTGAGCTCTAGTTTCAGATTTTTGAACATAGCGCCCTTCGATACCTAGCGCTAAAGAAGTGCCTATTTCTCCTCTACAAGACCTATATAGTCATACCCCGTGACACCCCTCATTATTTTTCTCTAGAAGTCCTAGAATAGGCCGACCCCCCTAATTTTTTGACATTTTTTTCAAATTTTGAGCTCTAGTTTCAGATTTTTGAACATAGTGCCCTTCGACACCTAGCGCAAAAGAAGCGCCTGTTTCTCCTCTACAAGACCTATATAGTCATTACCCGTGACACCCCTCATTATTTTTCTCTAGAAGCCCTGGAATAGGCCGACCCCCCTAATTTTTTGACTTTTTTTTCGATTTTTGAGCTCTAGTTTCAGATTTTTGAACATAGTGCCCTTCGATACCTAGTGCAGAAGAAGCACCTGTTTCTCCTCTACAAGACCTATATAGCCATATCCCGTGACACCTCCCATTATTTTTCTCTAGAACTCCTGGAATAGGCCGACCCTACCCCCATTTTTTTGACATTTTTTTCAAATTTTGAGCTCTAGTTTCAGATTTTTGAACATAGCACCCTTTGATACCTAGTGCAAAATAAGCGCCTGTTTCTCTTCTACAAGACCTATATAGTCATATTTCGTGACACTCCCCATTATTTTTCTCTAGAACTCCTGGAATAGGCCGACCCTACCCCCATTTTTGACATTTTTTTTCGAATTTTGAGCTCTACTTTCAGAATTTTGAACATAGCGCCCTTCGATACCCAGCGCAAAAGAAGCGCCTGTTTCTCGTCTACGAGACCTATATAGTCATACCCCGTGACACCTCTCATTATTTTTGTCTAGAAGTCCTAGAATAGGCCGACCCCCCTAATTGTTTGACATTTTTTTCAAATTTTGAGCTCTAGTTTCAGATTTTTGAACATAGCGCTCTTCGATACCTAGCGCAAAAGAAGCGCCTGTTTCTCCTCTACAAGACCTATATAGTCATTACCCGTGACACCGCTCATTATTTTTCTCTATAAGTCCTAGAATAGGCCGACCCTTCTAATTTTTTGACATTTTTTTCAAATTTTGAGCTCTAGTTTCAGATTTTTGAACATAGCGCCCTTCGATACCTAGCGCAAAAGAAGCGCCTGTTTCTCCTCTACAAGACCTGTATAGTCATTTCCCGTGACACCCCTCATTATTTTTCTCTAGAAGTCCTGGAATAGGCCGATTCTACCCCATTTTTTTACATTTTTTTCGAATTTTGAGCTCTAGTTTCAGATTTTTGAACATAGCGCCCTTCGATACCTAGCGCAAAAGAAGCGCCTGTTTCTCCTCTACGAGACTTATATAGTCATACCCGTGACACCCCTCATTATTTTTTTCTAGAACTCCTAGAATAGGCCGACACCCCTAATTTTTGGACATTTTTTTCAAATTTTAAGCTCTAGTTTCAGATTTTTGAACATAGCGCAATTCGATACCTAGCGCAAAAGAAGCGCCTGTTTCTCCTCTACAAGACCTATATAGTCATTCTCCGTGACACCCCTCATTATTTTTCTCTAGAAGCCCTGGAATAGGCCGACCCCCCTAATTTTTTGACTTTTTTTTTCGATTTTTGAGCTTTAGTTTCAGATTTTTGAACATAGCGCCCTTCGATACCTAGTGCAGAAGAAGCGCTGTTTCTATTCTACAAGACCTATATAGCCATATCCCGTGACACCTCCCATTATTTGTCTCTAGAACTCCTGGAATAGGCCGACCCTACCCCCATTTTTTTGACATTTTTTTCAAATTTTGAGCTCTAGTTTCAGATTTTTGAACATAGCGCCCTTTGATACCTAGCGCAAAAGAAGCGCCTGTTTCTCCTCTACGAGACCTATATAGTCATACCCCGTGACACCCCTCATTATTTTTCTCTAGAAGTCCTAGAATAGGCCGACCCCCCCCTAATTTTTTGACATTTTTTTTCAAATTTTGAGCTCTAGTTTCAGATTTTTGAACATAGCGCCCTTCGATACCTAGCGCTAAAGAAGTGCCTATTTCTCCTCTACAAGACCTATATAGTCATACCCCGTGACACCCCTCATTATTTTTCTCTAGAAGTCCTAGAATAGGCCGACCCCCCTAATTTTTTGACATTTTTTTCAAATTTTGAGCTCTAGTTTCAGATTTTTGAACATAGCGCCCTTTGATACCTAGCGGAAAAGAAGCGCCTGTTTCTCCTCTACGAGACCTATATAGTCATACCCCGTGACACCCCTCATTATTTTTCTCTAGAAGTCCTAGAATAGGCCGACCCCCCCTAATTTTTTGACATTTTTTTCAAATTTTGAGCTCTAGTTTCAGATTTTTGAACATAGCGCCCTTCGATACCTAGCGCTAAAGAAGTGCCTATTTCTCCTCTACAAGACCTATATAGTCATACCCCGTGACACCCCTCATTATTTTTCTCTAGAAGTCCTAGAATAGGCCGACCCCCCTAATTTTTTGACATTTTTTTCAAATTTTGAGCTCTAGTTTCAGATTTTTGAACATAGTGCCCTTCGACACCTAGCGCAAAAGAAGCGCCTGTTTCTCCTCTACAAGACCTATATAGTCATTACCCGTGACACCCCTCATTATTTTTCTCTAGAAGCCCTGGAATAGGCCGACCCCCTAATTTTTTGACTTTTTTTTCGATTTTTGAGCTCTAGTTTCAGATTTTTGAACATAGTGCCCTTCGATACCTAGTGCAGAAGAAGCACCTGTTTCTCCTCTACAAGACCTATATAGCCATATCCCGTGACACCTCCCATTATTTTTCTCTAGAACTCCTGGAATAGGCCGACCCTACCCCCATTTTTTTGACATTTTTTTCAAATTTTGAGCTCTAGTTTCAGATTTTTGAACATAGCACCCTTTGATACCTAGTGCAAAATAAGCGCCTGTTTCTCTTCTACAAGACCTATATAGTCATATTTCGTGACACTCCCCATTATTTTTCTCTAGAACTCCTGGAATAGGCCGACCCTACCCCCATTTTTGACATTTTTTTTCGAATTTTGAGCTCTACTTTCAGAATTTTGAACATAGCGCCCTTCGATACCCAGCGCAAAAGAAGCGCCTGTTTCTCGTCTACGAGACCTATATAGTCATACCCCGTGACACCTCTCATTATTTTTGTCTAGAAGTCCTAGAATAGGCCGACCCCCCTAATTGTTTGACATTTTTTTCAAATTTTGAGCTCTAGTTTCAGATTTTTGAACATAGCGCTCTTCGATACCTAGCGCAAAAGAAGCGCCTGTTTCTCCTCTACAAGACCTATATAGTCATTACCCGTGACACCCCTCATTATTTTTCTCTAGAAGTCCTAGAATAGGCCGACCCCCTAATTTTTTGACATTTTTTTCAAATTTTGAGCTCTAGTTTCAGATTTTTGAACATAGCGCCCTTTGATACCTAGCGCAAAAGAAGCGCCTGTTTCTCCTCTACGAGACCTATATAGTCATACCCCGTGACACCCCTCATTATTTTTCTCTAGAAGTCCTAGAATAGGCCGACCCCCCCTAATTTTTTGACATTTTTTTCAAATTTTGAGCTCTAGTTTCAGATTTTTGAACATAGCGCCCTTCGATACCTAGCGCTAAAGAAGTGCCTATTTCTCCTCTACAAGACCTATATAGTCATACCCCGTGACACCCCTCATTATTTTTCTCTAGAAGTCCTAGAATAGGCCGACCCCCCTAATTTTTTGACATTTTTTTCAAATTTTGAGCTCTAGTTTCAGATTTTTGAACATAGTGCCCTTCGACACCTAGCGCAAAAGAAGCGCCTGTTTCTCCTCTACAAGACCTATATAGTCATTACCCGTGACACCCCTCATTATTTTTCTCTAGAAGCCTGGAATAGGCCGACCCCCCTAATTTTTTGACTTTTTTTTTCGATTTTTGAGCTTTAGTTTCAGATTTTTGAACATAGCGCCCTTTGATACCTAGTGCAGAAGAAGCGCCTGTTTCTATTCTACAAGACCTATATAGCCATATCCCGTGACACCTCCCATTATTTGTCTCTAGAACTCCTGGAATAGGCCGACCCTACCCCCATTTTTTTGACATTTTTTTCAAATTTTGAGCTCTAGTTTCAGATTTTTGAACATAGCGCCCTTTGATACCTAGTGCAAAAGAAGCGCCTGTTTCTCCTCTATGAGACCTATATAGTCATACCCCGTGACACCCCTCATTATTTTTCTCTAGAAGTCCTAGAATAGGCCGACCCCCCCTAATTTTTTGACATTTTTTTCAAATTTTGAGCTCTAGTTTCAGATTTTTGAACATAGCGCCCTTCGATACCTAGCGCTAAAGAAGTGCCTATTTCTCCTCTACAAGACCTAAATAGTCATACCCCGTGACACCCCTCATTATTTTTCTCTAGAAGTCCTAGAATAGGCCGACCCCCCTAATTTTTTGACATTTTTTTCAAATTTTGAGCTCTAGTTTCAGATTTTTGAACATAGCGCCCTTTGATACCTAGCGGAAAAGAAGCGCCTGTTTCTCCTCTACGAGACCTATATAGTCATACCCCGTGACACCCTCATTATTTTTCTCTAGAAGTCCTAGAATAGGCCGACCCCCCTAATTTTTTGACATTTTTTTCAAATTTTGAGCTCTAGTTTCAGATTTTTGAACATAGCGCCCTTCGATACCTAGCGCTAAAGAAGTGCCTATTTCTCCTCTACAAGACCTATATAGTCATACCCCGTGACACCCCTCATTATTTTTCTCTAGAAGTCCTAGAATAGGCCGACCCCCCTAATTTTTTGACATTTTTTTCAAATTTTGAGCTCTAGTTTCAGATTTGAACATAGTGCCCTTCGACACCTAGCGCAAAAGAAGCGCCTGTTTCTCCTCTACAAGACCTATATAGTCATTACCCGTGACACCCCTCATTATTTTTCTCTAGAAGCCCTGGAATAGGCCGACCCCCCTAATTTTTTGACTTTTTTTTCGATTTTTGAGCTCTAGTTTCAGATTTTTGAACATAGTGCCCTTCGATACCTAGTGCAGAAGAAGCACCTGTTTCTCCTCTACAAGACCTATATAGCCATATCCCGTGACACCTCCCATTATTTTTCTCTAGAACTCCTGGAATAGGCCGACCCTACCCCAATTTTTGACATTTTTTTCAAATTTTGAGCTCTAGTTTCAGATTTTTGAACATAGCGCCCTTCGATACCTAGCGTAAAAAGAGCGCCTGTTTCTCTTCTACAAGACTTATATAGTCATATCCCGTGACACTCCCCATTATTTTCTCTACAACTCCTGGAATAGGCCGACCCTACCCCCATTTTTTGACATTTTTTTCGAATTTTGAGCTCTAGTTTCAGATTTTTGAACATAGCGCCCTTCGATACCTAGCGCAAAAGAAGCGCCTGTTTCTCCTCTACAAGACCTATATACTAATATCCCGTGACACCCCCATTATTTTTCTATAGAACTCCTGGAATTGGCCGACCCTACCCCCATTTTTTGGACATTTTTTTCAAATTTTGAGCTCTAGTTTCAGATTTTTGAACATAGCGCCCTTCAATACCTAGCGTAAAAAAAGCGCATGTTTCTCTTCTACAAGACCTATATAGTTATATCCGTGACACCCCCCATTATTTTTCTCTACAACTCCTGGAATTGGCCGACCCTACCCCCATTTTTTGGACATTTTTTTCAAATTTTGAGCTCTAGTTTCAGATTTTTGAACATAGCGCCCTTCAATACCTAGCGTAAAAAAAGCGCATGTTTCTCTTCTACAAGACCTATATAGTTATATCCCGTGACACCCCCCATTATTTTTCTCTAGAACTCCTGGAATAGGCCGACCCTACCCCCATTTTTTTTATATTTTTTTCGAATTTTGAGCTCTAGTTTCAGATTTTTGAACATAGCGCCCTTCGATACCTAGCGCAAAAGAACGCCTGTTTCTCCTCTACAAGACCTATATAGTCATACCCGTGACACCCCTCGTTATTTTTCTCTAGAAGTCCTAGAATAGGCCGACCCCCCTAATTTTTTGACATTTTTTTCAAATTTTAAGCTGTAGTTTCAGATTTTTGAACATAGCGCCCTTTGATACCTAGCGCAAAAGAAGCGCCTGTTTCTCTTCTACAAGACCTATATAGTCATACCCCGTGACACCCCTCATTATTTTTCTCTAGAAGTCCTAGAATAGGCCGACCCCCCTAATTTTTTGACATTTTTTTCAAATTTTGAGCTCTAGTCTCAGATTTTTGAACATAGCGCCCTTCGATACCTAGCGTAAAAAGAGCGCCTGTTTCTCTTCTACAAGACCTATATAGTCATATCCCGTGACACTCCTCATTATTTTTCTCTAGAAGTCCTAGAATAGGCCGACCCCCCTAATTTTTTGACATTTTTTTCAAATTTTGAGCTCTAGTTTCAGATTTTTGAACATAGCGCCCTTCGATACCTAGCGCAAAAGAAGCGCCTGTTTCTCCTCTACAAGACCTATATAGTCATACTCCGTGACACCCCTCGTTATTTTTCTCTAGAAGTCCTAGAATAGGCCGACCCCCCTAATTTTTGGACATTTTTTTCAAATTTTGAGCTCTAGTTTCAGATTTTTGAACATAGCGCCCTTCGATACCTAGCGTAAAAAGAGCGCCTGTTTCTCCTCTACAAGACCTATATAGTCATACCCCGTGACACCCCTCATTATTTTTCTCTAGAACTCCTGGAATAGGCCGACCCTACCCCCATTTTTTGACATTTTTTTCAAATTTTGAGCTCTAGTTTCAGATTTTTGAACATAGTGCCCTTTGATACCTAGCGCAAAAGAAGCGCCTGTTTCTCTTCTACAAGACCTATATAGTCATACCCCGTGACACCCCTCATTATTTTTCTCTAGAACTCCTGGAATAGGCCGACCCTACCCCCATTTTTTTGACATTTTTTTCAAATTTTGAGCTCTAGTTTAAGATTTTTGAACATAGCGCCCTTTGATACCTAGCGCAAAAGAAGCGCCGGTTTCTCCTCTACAAGACCTATATAGTCATACCCGTGACACCCCTTTTATTTTTCTCTAGAACTCCTGGAATAGGCCGACCCTACCCCATTTTTTGACATTTTTTTCGAATTTTGAGCTTTAGTTTCAGATTTTTGAACAAAGCGCCCTTCGATACCTAGTGCAAAATAAGCGCCTGTTTCTCTTCTACAAGACCCATATAGTCATATCCCGTGACACTCCCCATTATTTGATTCTACAACTCCTGGAATAGGCCAACCCTACCCTAATTTTTGACATTTTTTTCGAATTTTGAGCTCTAGTTTCAGATTTTTGAACATAACGCCCTTCGATACCTAGCGCAAAAGAAGCGCCTGTTTCTCTTCTACAAGACCTATATACTCATATTCCGTGACACCCTCCATTATTTTTCTCTACAACTCGTGGAATAGGCCAACCCTACCCCCATTTTTTGGACATTTTTTTCGAATTTTGAGCTCTAGTTTCAGATTTTTGAACATAGCGCCCTTCGATACCTAGCGCAAAAGAAGCGCCTGTTTCTCCTCTACGAGACCTATATAGTCATACCCCGTGACACCCTCATTATTTTTTCTCTAGAAGTCCTAGAATAGGCCGACCCCCCTACTTTTTTGACATTTTTTTCAAATTTTGAGCTCTAGTTTCAGATTTTTGAACATAGCGCCCTTCGATACCTAGCGTAAAAAGAGCGCCTGTTTCTCCTCTACAAGACCTATATACTCATATCCCGTGACACACCCCATTGTTTTTCTCTAGAACTCCTTGAATAGGCCGACCCCCCTAATTTTTGGACATTTTTTTCAAATTTTGAGCTGTAGTTTCAGATTTTTGAACATAGCGGCCTTCGATACCTAGCGTAAAAAGAGCGCCTGTTTCTCCTCTACAAGACCTATAAAGTCATACCCCGTGACACCCCTCATTATTTTTCTCTAGAAGTCCTAGAATAGGCCGACCCCCTAATTTTTTAACATTTTTTTCAAATGTTCTAGTTTCAGATTTTTGAACAAAGCGCCCTTCGATACCTAGTGCAAAATAAGCGCCTGTTTCTCTTCTACAAGACCCATATAGTCATATCCCGTGACACTCCCCATTATTTGATTCTACAACTCCTGGAATAGGCCAACCCTACCCTAATTTTTGACATTTTTTTCGAATTTTGAGCTCTAGTTTCAGATTTTTGAACATAGCGCCCTTCGATACCTAGCGCAAAAGAAGCGCCTGTTTCTCCTCTACGAGACCTATATAGTCATACCCCGTGACACCCCTCATTATTTTTTCTCTAGAAGTCCTAGAATAGGCCGACCCCCCTACTTTTTGACATTTTTTTCAAATTTTGAGCTCTAGTTTCAGATTTTTGAACATAGCGCCCTTCGATACCTAGCGTAAAAAGAGCGCCTGTTTCTCCTCTACAAGACCTATATACTCATATCCCGTGACACACCCATTGTTTTTCTCTAGAACTCCTTGAATAGGCCGACCCCCTAATTTTTGGACATTTTTTTCAAATTTTGAGCTGTAGTTTCAGATTTTTGAACATAGCGGCCTTCGATACCTAGCGTAAAAAGAGCGCCTGTTTCTCCTCTACAAGACCTATAAAGTCATACCCCGTGACACCCCTCATTATTTTTCTCTAGAAGTCCTAGAATAGGCCGACCCCCCTAATTTTTTGACATTTTTTTCGAATTTTGAGCTCTAGTTTCAGATTTTTGAACATAACGCCCTTCAATACCTAGCGCAAAAGAAGCGCCTGTTTCTCCTCTACAAGACCTATATACTCATATCCCGTGACACCCCCCATTATTTTTCTCTATAACTCGTGGAATAGGCCAACCCTACCCCATTTTTTAACATTTTTTTCGAATTTTGAGCTCTAGTTTCAGATTTTTGAACATAGCGTCCTTCGATACCTAGCGCAAAAGAAGCGCCTGTTTCTCCTCTACGAGACCTATATAGTCATACCCCGTGACACCCCTCATTATTTTTCTCTAGAAGTCCTAGAATAGGCCGACCCCCCTAATTTTTTGACATTTTTTTCAAATTTTGAGCTCTAGTTTCAGATTTTTGAACATAGCGCCCTTCGATACCTAGCGTAAAAAGAGCGCCTGTTTCTCTTCTACAAGACCTATATAGTCATATCCCGTGACACTCCTCATTATTTTTCTCTAGAAGTCCTAGAATAGGCCTACCCCCCTAATTTTTTGACATTTTTTTCAAATTTTGAGCTCTAGTTTCAGATTTTTGAACATAGCGCCCTTCGATACCTAGCGCAAAAGAAGCGCCTGTTTCTCCTCTACAAGACTTATATAGTCATACCCCGTGACACCCCTCATTATTTTACTCTAGAAGTCCTAGAATAGGCCAACCCCCTAATTTTTGGACATTTTTTTCAAATTTTGAGCTCTAGTTTCAGATTTTTGAACATAGCGCCCTTCGATACCTAGCGCAAAAGAAGCGCCTGTTTCTCTTCTACAAGACCTATATAATCATTCCCCGTGACACCCCTCATTATTTTTCTCTAGAACTCCTGGAATAGGCCGACCCTACCCCCATTTTTTGGGCATTTTTTTCAAATTTTGAGCTCTAGTTTCAGATTTTTTAACATAGCGCCCTTCGATACCTAGCGCAAAAGAAGCGCCTGTTTCTCCCCTACAAGACCTATATAGTCATACCCCGTGACACCCCTCATTATTTTTCTCTAGAAGTCCTAGAATAGGCCGACCCCCCTAATTTTTTGACATTTTTTCAAATTTTGAGCTCTAGTTTCAGATTTTTGAACATAGCGCCCTTCGATACCTAGCGCAAAAGAAGCGCCTGTTTCTCTTCTACAAGACCTATATAGTCATTCCCCGTGACACTCCTCATTATTTTTCTCTAGAAACCCTGGAATAGGCCGACCCCCCTAATTTTTTGACATTTTTTTCAAATTTTGAGCTGTAGATTAAACAATGACATAAAAGGTGCTATATTTTACAGGGTAGGACTACTTTTACATACGTTCTAAATTAAAGAAGGTGCATAGGTGGCCCTACACCTACAAATAATCCGTTGATAGATGCAGAGTTATTGTGGTACTGAATATTAGCCGAAAAAGTTATGCGACTTGTTAAATCAATGGATTGGATAAAAATCATTTCAAAATTGAGTTAAAATTGCTATATTTTAACTGATTTTCTGCCTTTTTGAATATTTTTTTATTTAACGGCCGTTGTTGTCTTATTCTGTTTTTTGGTTTCTCGATATATCGCCTTATTGTTCGCTAGCTATTGTTCGCTAGCTTCTGCCAGACCTGTTTTCAATATTTAAGATATGAAGCTTCTATATGATTAATATAAATTTGATTCCGAATTCAATACGATTGAACAATTATGCAATTGCAAAAAGCTATAAAAATTGTTCTTTCTTTTTTTCGTGTTGCACAAGGAGAGAAGCTTTTAATTTCTTTCATCGAAATTAGGACGTCGGTTGAAAGGGCATGATATATTGTCCGCTACATTTATCAACAACATCTTGTACAACATTCTTTTCGAAATTAAAAGCAGTTAAATAGATTAAACAAAACTATCCGTCAAAATGCTATATATTACGGTCTGTATTAGGGGAGGAGATCTACATTTCTGTATTCTATAATTCTTTTAGCCATTTTTCTCTATTCAGTTAGAAATATATGCCCTTCTATGTAAATTTCTTGTGTTCAGTTCCTGCATTTGAAAACTTCCGTATATAACATTTTGACAATATATAGTGTCTTGTCTGTATCAAAAGTATACGTATGACGACACTACTCCGTATAGCCCCTCTTTTTTATTCTGTCACTGTACTGCATAAATGATACCATGTTTAAAATAAGTATAAAACTTGGAGAAAAAAGTTCAATTTCTTCGAAATCAGTTGGATATCTGGGATAATAAACAAAAGAAAAGATGATATGAGGTATACTTTATCATATTTTCCTTGTGATTCGAGGTACTAGTAATGAGGAGCTGAACGTTCAGTTTTATAACAGTGACAGTACCGGTAGCTAACCGACATTAAGAGAAATCTGAAATCGGATAAAATAAAATTTGATCACCAAAAAGATTTTATCATACTCATCTGTCCAACAAAATATAGAAAGAGACATTGCTTATCAATCAACTGTTTTGGTGAATAGTAAAATATATTTAATATATGTTGGTACTAAAAAAATGTTATACCCAAAAAATTGAAGACAATGTCTGCCGTCCTCGAGCATCAGTATGAAAATTAAAACGTACGAATTATGACAATGTTTTGATTCTGCAAATCCTTACAATTCCAACGATGGTCAATTTACATATTTTGGAATTATAAAAATACATAAGGTTTTAAACTTCATCAATCAATGTTACATTCGACTGATTTGACTTTTTTTGTGTGTCATTTTCGTCATATAGCTCATCAACTCTTTCTATTCTTTCATATCTTTTGATTTCAAATACTTGTCGCTGAGGCGTAAATGATGAAGATAAATCAAAGATAGTGCCCGCTTCGGACGCATGAAATTTATAACTTTTTTTTTCGACCACTATTGCAGATCTTTTTGTTATCGGATTATCGTGGTCTGACATCTGTCACGAACTATTTTTTTTAAGGTGAATAAAATTAAATATTAAATACGAGAAGGATGTAAGGTTAAATTTGCCTACAATAGGAAACGAAATGACAAGTTAACTCATGCAAGATCGTGATTTTGGCGAAAAACACTGAACGGATGCTTATATGAATGTATCAAATTTGCATCACTTATTTCATTTGACCAGTTGCATTTACAACCAATTTGAAAGTTCAACGTTTCTTTCGAAATGATCTACTAGAATATTGTCAATAATGCATTTAATATGCAGAAAACGGAAAGTTTCATTTATCTTTAAATCATTTATTTCCGTTATTTTAAATTCACCGTATTCTTATTTTTCATAATTGTTTTTTAATCTATAAACCACCTCCTATATCTTGGATTAATTCAAATAACTATATGATATTCATGCGGAATACGATGCATAGTACTATAAGTATAAGAGTATCTACAAAAAGAAGCTGTTCAATTAGTCGTTACTGGTTAAGTTGCGAGATTAATAGACTACAACTAACCAACAAAGAGGATGAATAAAATATCTATGAAAAATGATTTTATATTTATATTTTGCTGGATCATTTTTTGTCGTGTCTGTCTCATCATTGCTTTTTTTATATATTTATATTGAACCTTTTTAAATTCTTTATCAACGGCAACGCATGTAACATCTTATTTATTTTTTGAATATTCTTCTCCCGCTCATAAATCTGCATGAAATATTTGCCACTGTACGTCCAGAAAACATCAATCAATAAATCATATCTCCTCTAAAGTTGTAGTAATATACTAACTGTAAACATTATCAAATAAGTGATTCGTTTAAATTCTAGTCAGATATTATCAGTTACACAGTATGTTAGTGACCTAATACGATAAATTCGGGGTCAGTAAATTCCATAAAAGGGGTTTGAGCGAAAATAGAACCTCATATGGAATTTACTGACCCTGTATATCGTATCAGGTCACTAACACACTGTGTAACGAATTTATCGTGCCGACTATCTTTATTAGTTGAATTTTGAATTTTAGATTCGAGTCTCACTTGCAATCATACCACATCTTCTTAATTATTATATTAAAGTGTTCAAGTGTTCAGTTTTAAGAAACATACTCCCATTGGTCTGCTATATATATATATAATACTAATATTAATATTTACTCAGACGTATATATATAATACTAATATACACTTCTCGTCTCTCTCCTAATTTTTTTCCCAAATTTTCGATACAATGAACAAAAAGGTATTAAGGAATATCAAAGGAAGTAACCCATCAAAGACACAAGATCATAAAAGGGTTGTGCTTCGGCTTCGAAAGAATGTTTCAAAACATTTCAAAGCAAGAAATTCATGCGTTATACGCCATACTTGTGCATTTTGAGATTAAAACAGTTGATTTATATATATGTTTTCGATATCAATATGACCACATCATTGATAATTCATTGTAACACAGATTGGTAAATAGGATGATGACGAAAAAGAGGAGAATTCAGTGGCAAATTATATGCATATTTGGGTTGAAAGCATGTTAATACGATTTTGTTATTTATTTAAGAATTGAATGCTTCTTTTTGTAACTTCATTGCGGTGTAAAAGCAAGGACCGAAGTACATTTTGTATGAAGCGCTTCCGCGCTTCATACTAAAAATGTGCGCACGGTCAACGCTTTTATAACCCTATGAAGTTACAAAAAGAAGCATTCAATACTTATAATTACATTTTTTTAGCAATAATCATGAAAACAAGATTTTTTTTTTTAATTTAATTCACCTGTGCACGTTATTGTGGGACCACGTGTTATCATGAATGAAAAGTTTTATTGAGCAATGCAATTGCTTACGGAATAACACGTGATGTGCAGTAAGTCAATCAGAATAAAGTATCATAATGAAACATACATCTAATGTAATTATTCTGCTTTGTACAATACTAAAATGCTGAGTCGATTGTTTATCGTACTTGTTCAATACAGAAAAGGCCAAATTGAAAATTTATCACCTTAATATGTGTTAAAGAGATAACAAAAAGACTTATAATAATAATAATGCAGACATGACTGAATATCATGCTTAAGTTTCAACTAAAAAGAAAAAGAAATAAAAGTTTACGTGAATCAATAAAAAAAGTTTTTAGCATTTTGGCATTGGAAATCACGACGTCAAAGGAAATAAAATTACGTTTTAAAAATGTTTTTTTTTATTGTTTTATCCTCTAAACTGTCTCGATCATTACAAATTTACGGTAGCACATTACATGATGAAATTTATAGGGTGGATAGAATACACTATGAAGATGTTCTATGTTCTTTATAAACAAGTTTCGCTGTAATTTATATTTTATCATTTTTTACTCTGACGTTGGGCGCTTTAACGGAGAACTAGTGTTTAACGGAGAACTAGTGTTTAACGGAGAACCAGTGTTTTACACCCCAATAAATTTACAAAAAGAAGCATTCAATTCTTAAATATTTGAAAAATCTGCAATATTTAACATGTTTTGTCTAAATCAAAATTGGTTAAACCATTGTATTATTTGGGCTAGAAAAATATCTATTGATTTTAAATGAAACTGCAATACTTAATGTCACATTTTTTTGTCCTTTGTTCAATAATTATAATTATCTTGGGAATAAATTTTACTAAAACATTTCTGTGTATTTTTGAAAGATATATAAACTTGGAAACTTGTGATGGAGTATTTCCACCGTATAAGAGATTCTTATATATAGGAGGTTTAGCAAAATATGTTGGGTATACCATGTATGCATGTACGGCATGAGACAGCATTCACAACATAGACAGACATTGCTTCCTTCTTATTCTAAATTCGCATGTAGTGCAGCTAGAATTTGATATACAAATAGGATGATGTGGTTTAATTGCCAATGAAGTTGTGAGTAACAATTAAGTCATTTACTTTTCTACATTGGCTAGAGGTATAGGGGGAGAGTTGAGATCTCATAAACAAGCATTTTGCGCCTGTCCAAAGTCAGGAGCCTCTGGCCTTTGTTAGTCTTGTATTAACGTTGCGCACGATGTTCCTACAACACGACGTTACACCACCACGACGTCAGTATATATAAAGAGAGTTTTCTGAAACTTTTGACGTAAATTTATTCAATTTGTAAGTTTCATTTGCTTTTTTTATGTAGTTGCTTGATTCTAAATATGTCTCTAATAATTTTGTGATGTCTATTTACCATGAATTTGTTTACCTCAAGTTGTGGAAATCGATTAAATAATGTTGACCCCTTAATTCTCCTTAAAATGTTGTATTGTCGTAAGTAATGCACTTGAAGAAGGAAAAATGGGACAGAAGTATACGGTTTTCAATAAATGAATTATAACAAAACTTTAATAGCAGGCTGCTAAAATTGCATGGTGCAGATCATCTGTCATTGTAAATTTTTCACACCTGGATTTGCTTTTAAAATGTACTAATCTTCTCCTGAATCGTCGTAAAATACGGGGTTGCATTAATTCAATGAAACTGTTTTTGTCGCTGTTTCCGATAAGGCTTTCAGTTACCTCCGTTTCATGTACAACATGCACCGTATTGTTGTTTTTTGACAATCAGCAATATTTTTTTTTAATTTCACCACGCGATTCGTTTTAAGTATCAGGAATATACAATGGAACAAATTTTGCACATGTAACGTCGAAAAAAGGCGTTTCTTTGGATTGTTCGACGTTTGGACAAAATGGCTTCCGTTTTGTAATATTTCGTAGCATTTTATTCGTGTAAAACCCAAACATGCAGTTGAAAAAAAAAGAATCTAGACAATTTTCTTCTCAATTACGAAGTGTTTTATTTTAAAAACACCATTTGCAGAAGTTTTCAATTTATCTTGTACATAGTTAAGCAGAATATTTATATATCAAGTCGACGACATGGGTATCTTTCAAGTTGGATGTAGAAAATGCATAACCTCCGATTATTTTTTGTTTCACCCAGACGGAAACCATATCAATCTATTAGATCAGCAATTTTCGTGTCTGCCCTTCCATTGTGTGACTCAAGAAAAAATTCCCAAAACGGGGTAACAAGTGTTTCGAAAAGAGAAAATCGAGTGCACCTTTTAATGCTAGGGCGTGTTTGAGTTGAATATTTTGTCTTGATATCGAACAAAGCAAGAATATTTCATACATCGTCTCGCTTCTGATTCTATCATTTTTATATATCAAAGCAACAGGTTCACTTTATAACATAAAAAATCACAGTACTAAAAGATGAAATATATGGGTCAAGTGAAATACCTATCTAATGAATCACAAAAATAGAGTGTTCGAATAGCTATTTTTTTACTGAAGTACTTGACGACAGTCTTGCCACATGTGGAGCAGGATCTGCTTACCCTTCCGGAGCACCTGAGATCACCCCTAGTTTTTGGTGGGGTTCGTGTTGTTTATTCTTTAGTTTTCTATGTTGTGTCATGTGTACTATTATTTTTCTGTTTGTCTTTTTCATTTTTAGCCATGGCGTTGTCAGTTTGTTTTAGATTTATGAGTTTGACTGTCCCTTTGGTATCTTTCGTCCCTCTTTCAAGTTGGATGATAAAAATGCATATCTTCGAAATATTATAATTTTTTGTATGTGATAACTAGGGTTTATTGTCTTCAACCACTAAAAATAATCTAGTCTGCCCCTCCACGAAATATTTAATTAGAATTTTTTTAAATGTTTATGAATTTTCGAAAATTCCACCTGACAACCGATCAGACAATAGTTTTAAGTTGAATCAATGCAGACAAGATCATTGACTGATGCTCATTAGCTAGTTGATACAATTGTCTTTTAAAATACAAATGACATATAAGGATCGTAATGGTGCAATGTGGATAAATTTATCGGTTTTCAAGAGCAAAATTGGCAGCGCGTCATCCCTACAATGGCTTCCATTTCTACGATTGTGAAAATGAACTGGCGTAATGGGGAGATAATTTTGACGAAGTAGAATCCTAAATGTTACCTGTTAATCCAATTAGGAACAAATATAAAATCGGCGCAAATGAAAAAATGAAATCGGCGCAAATGAAAGAATGAAAATTTAAAAAATCGGCGCAAATGTCATACGCCCGATTAAATACCAATATAAAGAACCGTTCGTCATTTATGAAAAAAAGACTATCAGTGAAAGTTGAATCATTTACCTCCCCTTCATGATAGATTGATTTGGAAATTAACCAGAGTTATCCAATATTAATCACAGAAAGGGACTAGCTAGCAATTTTTAATTGTAGCTTATATAACGTTAAAACAATTTGCCACCATAAACGAATGTTACTTTAAATAAATGTAAGGACTTTGTTAGCTAAATCTACCAATTTTATTAGATATTATTAATTTTTATTTCAATAAATGAATATGCTACACTTAGGCTGTTTTTCGATCTTTGGTCGGGTTATTGTCACTTTGGCACATTCCCGATTGCCATTCTCAATTGTATTGGAGTTCGCAACATTTGGTTTGAACACAGCCTAAATAATATTTTACTTACTGAAATTATTCCCTCTAGTTGCTTTGAAAGTGATGCTATCTCTTCTTTTTCAACATCACATTTTCTCATATTCTGTATTTGCGATTGTAATATAGGCCTCATAAACGGATTTGTCAAAGTAGAAACCGCAGATTCAACTTCTGTCCACATATCATTCAGCTGTGTCATTGATAAGGAGTTCGTTGACCAAGCATGACATATTGTATTTCGTGTTTTTTTTAATTTTTGAACTGCTGCCTCTTCTTGTGGATTTAATGTGCATGAGCTCATTGAAAGGAAACACAATATGTGTATGTCCATATTTTCCAAACGAATGATTCGTGTCACGTATTTATGAATGCATTTCCCCCCTGCAGCCATAAGGTGATTACGATCTACATTGCCATTGTCATCATAAAAGGTGTTGAAAATCCAGTTTGGTATTCTTTTAGTTCTACGAATTATACATCCAGCAGGCGGACAAGAGCAGCATGCAGTATTATGCTGTAGCGATAGGTGGTAGAAAAAATGCTTTTCGGTTTCTAGATATTGATGAAAGCTCCCTCCATATTTTGGTAAAATGTTACTGTCAACATATGCGCAAACCACTCGTGTAACTATATCTGTTGAACATTTGAAAAGCTTCATCAATTCTTTACTTTCTGGACTGCTCATTGTTTTTGGTAAATCTACAAACATGTATAAAAAAAACATGCTGAAAAGTTTTTCATTTTTTTCAGAAGACATTTTTCCACGTTTTCCTATTAATTCTATTATTATCTATATATGAATTATACTGATACCTTCTCTTGTTATGTTTTCTTGTTCTACAAAAGAAAATGCCTGTACCAAGTCAAGAATACGACAGTTGTTCTGCAGTCATTTGATGTGTTTTGAGCTTTTGATTTTGTCACTTGATCATGGACTATCCGTTTTGAATTTTCATTGGAGTTGGGTATTTTTGTCATTTTCCTTTTTAGATGATTATATCTTCCCACAGATAATCAAAATGGTGTTTTTGTCATTAATTTGACCAAAATGGTTGTTGAAAACCCGTGAATTAGGCAGCAAAACTTTGATAAAATTTTCAGATCATGAAAGATTAATTTTCTCTTCGACAGTTTTATGGATACCCTAATAATTTTGATAAACGTTTGAACAGCGGTATATACTGTTGCCTTTATTCACCAAAAATATGTGTCAAAGATAACTTCTATATATTGCAACCGTTCTAATCACAATCCCGTAAATGTTCCGTCGTGTATTACTTACTAAGTAAATACAATTGAGTTTGTTTTAAGTTCTTCAGCGGGCTCTTAAGTGCGACTGTCAGAAAAGAAAAGCACAAACGTAATCTTCGTCTGATGTTCGAAACTCCTTTTTTTCCTAGGATACAAGGTAAATTACTTTGCCGTATCAAACCAATTTTTCGTTTTATCTAATTATCTATTTTTTTATTATCATGAAATATGGAATATTCAATAACTCATAAATTGTCAATTACCAAAATTTAAGAAGATTATAGATTTGGATATGATACCCAACTGTTACCAATGCAAATGTAAGGTCAAGGTCAGAGTCAGACTTTTTTCGCATGTTTTAAGGAGAAACGAACGTCATTTTCTACTCCAAAAAAGTTATTTAAATTTCATTTGTAGATTCTGCATGTAAAAATATACCAGAAAAAAAAAGAAAAAAGGGAAAACCCGTTTTTGTTGTTGAGGTACGAGCTGTCGAAATTAACATTATGAATACAAGGAATATAAAAGAATATCATGAAATTCAGCCGGTATCCTTTCATATGCAAGACATTTAATAGTACCACTTTCTTTTTTAAATTGACATACGATTTGGAAATGAAGGACGAACCGATTGATATTAAGAAAGTAATTGGCAACACTTTAAGAACTACTACACATTCATAATTGGTGTGCTATAAATAAAGGCAACAGTTGTATACAGTTGTTTAAAAGTCATAACTCGACTGAGAGAAAACAAATCAGGGTTAAAAACTTAATGTGAAGGGAAACACATCAACTGTGACATGAAAACAAATGAACAACAGGAACACTGAATTGCAACAACAACTAACGCCGTCATACATAGAAACGAACTTTGTGTATTATAGTGTTATGCTATTAATGTATCAAGTTTAAATGCAGAGATATCTAATAATGAAGTGATGAACAAGTTACCCTAGTGTAATGCTATTTGAATTGTACAAAAAAGGAAACTTTAATTTTATAAAAAGCTTATCATTTAAATGTTATAATTAACATTGCCATTAAAGTGTGAGGTTTGGCATGCCACAAAACCAGGTTCAACCCACCATTTCCTTCCTTTAAAATGTCCTGTATTAAGTCAGGAATATGGCTATTGTTATATTATAGTTCGTTTCTGTGTGTGTTACATGTTAACGTTGTGTTTCCGTTGTGCCGGTTGTTTTCTTTTTTATTTGAGTGTGAATTCACATTACTATAAGACGTGTCACGGTACTTGTCTATCCCAAATTCACGTATATGGTTTTGATGTTATATTTGTTATTCTCATCGGATTTTGTCTAATACTTAGTCCGTTTCTGTGTGTTTTACAGCGGTATACGTCTGTTGCCTTTATTTTTAACATTTTGACATGTAAGACGAAAGACGATAGACAATTAAATTGATTGTATTCGTGTAGCGTTGATAAAAAAAATGAATGTAATTGGTTTTTTTTAGATTAAGTTGGGAAAAAAACTGAAAAAAAAAGAAAACGTTAGTCAGAACTTATTACACCTTTCACTCAACACTATATTAAATTAACAACTCTACATTTATCATGAAGAATGTAAAATTGGAGTAAACAAATGTTTTTATTCTATAATCTCGATGAATAATATAAGATGTTCCAGTTTAAACTCATAATCTTAAAAACGGATTGGGTTAAACTTTCATTGACTACAATAAAATATAATAATTGTCGATACCACTTTTGAACTGAATTTCATAGATACTGATAATGAAGAAATGACATATTATATTTCATTTCATAAATGCGTTGCTATGTAGTTGCAGTTTAAACAATGACCTTTAGTTTATATTCTACTTTCCTAAAAAACAAATGCAGACGGAATAGAAGAACACTCTTTGTACTTTTGAATCGAGTTAAATGTTGAGGTTGAATGACAATCTTATGATTGGATAATTGTTAAGTTTGGATTCGTTATCTTAATCAATCTTAATTTTCAACTTTTGGACTGACTATTTTCGTTCATGTTTTTACATAAATAAGGCCGTTAGTTTTCTCGTTTGAATTGATTTACATTGTCTTATCGGGGCCTTTTATAGCTGACTATGCGGTATGGGCTTTGCTCATTGTTGAAGGCCGTACGGTGACCTATAGTTGTTAATGTCTGTGTCAGTTTGCTCTTTTGTGGATTGTTGTCTCATTGGTAATTATACCACATCTTCTTTTTTATAATATATAATGGTTATTTGTTGTTTTTTCAAATGGTTATTTTCGTCCTTTTAACAAAACTATGAAATATGTTATAAACCGTTCAATATTCATATCCTATTACTCTGCATTGTGTTGATAAAAAAACGAGTATCAGTCGATCAACACACAAATTCAAATAATCGTCATTTTGAATTTTATGTTACTTTATCATGTTTAGGTATTTTGACAAATACAACTGCGGCTTTTATAAAAATATATTGTGTGGTCTTTACTGATTTCATTTTATTACAAATTGGTAACAAGATGATATAAACATACATTTTGTTTTGAACAGTGTCTGAAACAGCAACAAAAGAAAAATAATATCAATAACATACAGTACATACTGGGACTTAGTCTGAAATATGCTAAGCATTATTTGGTATGGCATGCCTGGCATTTAGGTTCATGATCGGAACACCAGTTGTGATTAAGAGAATAGGTAAACAGTTGTAATAAAATTGTTAGATGTTAATTAAGGAAACAATTAAGTAAAACAGGGATTAAAACATAAAATTACAGGTAAAATCTAGATAAACGAATTTTAAATCATTTTGCTATAGAAGTGTTTGTAGATTTAATTTTCCTAACTTTACATTGTAAATAATTATATTTCATTCACTATCTATTCATTATCTTATCAAGTCTATAGTTTCGATTAAGGATTAATAAGGAGAAAATCCTATTGTAAAAAATGCATGAAAGGAAATTGTTCATTTACTAATAATAGCCTATTTTATAGCCTAGGAATATGGCCATTGTTATATTATAGTTCGTTCCTGTGTGTGTTACATTTTAACGTCGTGTTTCCGTTGTGTCGTTTGTTTTCTCTTATTTTTGAGTGTGAATTCACATTACGATCATACTATAAGACGTGTCACAGAACTTATCTATCCCAAATTCATGTATTTGGTTTGGATGTTATATTTGTTATGTTCATACGTTTTTTGTCTAATGCTTAGTCCGTTTCTGTATGTGTTACATTTTAATGTTGTGTCGTTGTTCTCCTCTTATAATTAATGCGTTTCCCTCAGTTTTAGTTTGTTACCCCGATTTTGTTTTGTGTCCATGGATTTATGAGTTTTGAGCAGCGGTATAGTACTGTTGCCTTTATTTAATGAATGAACAAGAGGTCAGTATTTAAAAATGTTGCCACTTTTCTTACAATAATATGATCTTTATAATTTTTGTACTAACAGTTGGTTTACAAAGTTAAATAATTTTGTCATTTTTTGTTCCTACATTTGTTAAATAGAATTATCTTAAATTATTGAAACATGTATCTACCCTTGACTTCCAATGTTGTCATCTGTCATGTGATTGAAAAGGACAGAAGGAATTGCAAGTGGCAACAGCTTTTAAAAAAATGTTACCTCTTTTTTTTTTAAAGCATTTAGCTAATTTTATGATAACTTAAACCTAAGTCCCTTCATATAGTTCTGAAAATGTACAGTTAATTTATAGTTTCTCCAATTATATAACACAATTAAAGACATTTTTTTCCTCTCCTGTATTCAATGATTTTTCCTATCCAAAGTTCACTTGTAAAAACGATAAACCTCAGACTAGCTGCATGTACAAAACATGAAACAAAATTGTCAAAATTACACACCTGGTTGATCACCTGCTAATTGACCAAGAAGGTAGTAATATTTCACTCCCCTAAAAGTTTATGGTTTAAGACACACATCCCTAAAATGCCTGACATCCAACGTCAGACATAGGGGATGATAATGTTTAATTAGACTATGTCCCAGTGTGTAGAATAAAATAAACTGTGTTTACTTATGACAGTCATAAGAGCATCATAGGAAGTCTTTTTAGGACAGCTTTGATCTGCATGATAGTCAGAAGATGGACATATAATTTGTCCTAAGATATATCATAGGAAACTTTCGAAAACCATGCCACTGGATTTTTATTTTTTGTTTTGTCATCTGATAAAGTTATGCTTATAATAAGGTTCACAGTTTTCTCTGCTATCAAAGTCTTTCTGTGTTCTTACTATCACCAGAAACTACATGCGACATATGTTATTGATATCGGTATCGGATTCGACCCAGAACATGTTAAGTTTTGGTAATATTTATCATGCGTATGCGGACAAAGGGCTTAGAAAGATGTAATGCTAATCAAAACCATTTTCCTATATAAGTTTATAAAGTTTATTCTTTGATTCGTCGGTTTTACGTCATAGCGACTTACAAATTGGACTTCGTTATTTTGTTGATATTTTAAGTGTCCAAATGGGATACATGTATTTATTACTAAACACAACATTGTTATGAATTTGGATTATTGTTCAAAGGATTTTGTATACTTATTTAATTTTTGTATTATAAAATTATGTTAAATTTAGAAAACATTCTTTCATGCCATGCCCCATGATCAATTTTACATAAGTAGGCATTATATTTGTCAATATCTTAATACTGAGCGTTAGAGAAATATTCATTGTTGACAAATATCATGCCTATATATGTTACAATGAGCAAAGAATATGGAATGATAGAATCATTCCGATTATAATAGGCATATTTTGAACTATTGTACGACGAAGCGGACCTATAATACACGCTGAAAATGTCGCCATTTTAATTTGAAGAACCAAAAACACCTGTTATAGAAAATCGACAGTTTAACAATAAAAAAAAACCAGACATATGTAAACTTACTTTTATAATGTTTTTATATAATTTCCTAGGAAGCAACACCAACACAAAAGTCCATTTTGTTTTCCGGTGTTGTTCAAAATTCATCTGACGTTGCAATTTGAATTGCGACGTCAATCACGTGTAGCCCATGTTTTTTTAGAAATTAGAACATGGCTTTGTATTCAAAGCTAAAGCAGAAAGTCATATACACTACTGTTTCAAGTAAGAGTGAAGGTTGGCGCCTGTTAAAATTTTAACACTGCACTTGTTTATTTTCATATTAACTAGGTCAAATTATTAAAGTAGTTGGATGTAATCGATGATTATTTCATTGGTTTAGAAAATGTCTGTGTCATTTTGGTCTCTTGTGGACAGTTGTCTCAATGACAATCATGCCGCATCTTCGTTTGTATATCTATTACAGATTTATGTCAATAAATTGAAAGATATAATCAATTACAATCGATAATGATTTTTTTATCCCTGGTTGCAGGCCATTTGGCATTGATTGTGCATATATG
The DNA here is from genome assembly GCA_019925275.1 of Mytilus edulis. Taxonomy (NCBI): domain Eukaryota; kingdom Metazoa; phylum Mollusca; class Bivalvia; order Mytilida; family Mytilidae; genus Mytilus; species Mytilus edulis. The sequence continues at coordinate 94,070,439 of CM034362.1, forward strand.
AAGAATTTTTCATTTTGAGGTATTTCAATTAGACTATTTACCGGGTTTGTAATAATATGAGTAACACGACGGTTGCTACATGTGGAGCAGGATCTGCTATTTCTTCCGAAGCACCTGTGATCACCTCCAGTTTTGGTTGGGTTCGTGTTCCTTACCCAATCTTTAATTTTCTATGTTGTGTCTTGTACAATTTTATTTGTCTGTTTGTCTTTTCTTTGTTAGCCATGGCGTTGTCAGTTTATTTTCGATCTAAAAGTTTGACTCATATGTTTTATTCTTGCGTTGTCTTCAGTCGAACATAAAACTCAACAATGTACACGAATTTATAGAAACCTCAATGACACATACATGTATAAACACCATCCATATCCCAACAAAACGATGTGTTCTATCGGTGCGGTCACTTTAACAAGCATATTTTTCGGATTTAACTGAAAAGCTAACTGAAACACGATATATCAGCGGGTTTTTTTTTCAACACACGGTACCAGCGTAGAAAACTTCTGGGCTATACCAGAAGTGAGCATCACTCATTCAACACCTTTAATATAATAACAGATTTTACTGTCATTCGTAATCTTAAAGATTCCGTTAACTACAAGTTCATGAAATAGACGCTCATCATTCGATGCTGACATTTTTCAGTAAACCACTTTAATAGTCAGTAATTCATAGACAAAAAGTAAAAATGTTTAATTAAGTGTGAAAACCAGAGCATACCAGGAAACTGGCTTTGTGGAATGCCTGTAATGGCAGAAAATAATCGTTTAACAATTCAAATCGCAGCTTAACAAACAAGTACTAATTAAATGCATGAAATTTCGTTTCTTTAAAAAAGAAACATAAAAATATCGGAGAAGCTACCAAGAAAAGCAATTCGTATCAGCAATGTGCTTGATAATAAAACTAGAACAAGTGTTTTAATTGACATAAAAACACGATGTTGTAAAATGATGTAGGTAAAAAGATTATTTTAAAAATACCAATTTAAGGTTTATACAAAAAGGGGGAGGTCCATAAAACCTAACGAAATAAAAAGTTAGAAAGAACGAAGGGGAGACAACTGTCTGAATCCTGAAATGAAAAAAAAATACGTTGGCATTAAAACCGTCTCTTTTTCTTTTTTTGTATATTTTGTTTCACGATTGCCATTTTGTACAAATACTGATGTAAAAGCATAGTTACCTTGCTTTCTAAAATATGTTCAAGTACATTACTGCAAACCATTCTGTAATCCCACTCTTACTTAGTATATAAACATGTAAATACAACAGATATAATCAAATGTAGTACTTTAATACTTCAACAGATAGTGACAATAGACAATAGACAATAACGCAATTATAAAAATCGGTAATGGGTCAATACACATAGTATATAATTGTCAAATATAATATCAATAGATTGAATACAAAATAACAGCATGATATGCATTAAATATTTTTGTAACTTTAGACAATTAAAATATATATGTAAATCTGTAACCCTGTTAAATACTCATTTTGATAGTTACTTTCAAAGGTACATATTCATAGCGAAACAAGATTATCAAGGCACTTTACCTCCTGTACAACGTGTATTTTGCAAGATTTATCCGTTTATACCAAGTACATGTAACATACTTTTTGTAGAGAGAATATGTTAAAAACAGATTTTAACAAACAAATATTACGTTTTATGAAAAAAGGAAGTTTTGACAAAATTAGTATAACAATTAGTCAAGTATATTAAAGTCATCAAATAAACTCAAATTTTATATTTGTTGTTTTTCTATAAGACAACACATGAAAATTGTCTTACGTTTATATCAAAATATAATTGCCGCTTTCTTTCTTTAATGAATCTTACGTTTTGCCAGAAATTAATTAGATCTTTTTTTTACCTCTAAATTCCCTATTAAAAATTTTGTGTCTTTGGTTTGCTATCCCATTGACGTATACCCCGCGTCATGTTCCTCAGTAAAACACATACAATTATAAGTTCATTATCGAATCGAGTGTAGTAAATATTTTTAAGGAATATTTCACCCAGAGTTTGATCGCTATGATGCCTTTGGATTGATTTATCTGCGTTGAACAGCTTGGCAATTCTACTATATTAAAAGGAAGACAGTCAAAAATCAAAATATCAGCCCGACGTAGGTAGACTATACCTCCCCAATGAATACAATCATTGTAGTGGCCTGACCATTAGAATAAACTATGAAATAAAAAATCCGTACCCATCCATATTGTTTTGATGTATTTACTGCCCCGATACAAGACTACATTAAAGTCATTAAATAAACTCAGATTTTATACATGTTGTTTTTCTATAGGACAAAACATGATAAAAGAGGGACGAAAGATACCAGAGGGACAGTCAAACTTATAGATGTAAATGAACTGACAACTCCATGGCTAAAAACAAATAGACAAACAGACCAATTATAGTACAGAGGACACAACATAGAAAACTACAGACCATGCAACACGAACACAACCAAAAACTGGGAGTGATCTCAGGTGCTCCCGGAAGGGTAAGCAGATCCTGCTCCACATGTGGCACCCGTTGTGTTGCTTATGTTATTACAAATCCAGTGAATAGTCTCATTCCGTAGGTCACATTCATGGAAAGGAACGGATATTGTAGTAACGACATAAGGAACATACGATATCATCTTTGAAACGGTTATTCCGTAACGGCATGAACAGTCAACCAACTTGTGATTGCGTCTATAAAATTTTGATGATATCAACTTCACCATTTGGAACTCTAATGTTTATTAACTTCCTTGTGATTATGGAAATCATGATCTTTAGTATCCGTTATCTCAGTTCGATGTGATAGATTTGTTCAACATAGTCACCAAGTTGTGTAATATTTAGTGAGAGAACATCTTTATATCTTTGTTCTTAAGAAATTCCTGTATGACGTCGGCCTAATAATGATAAAGAAACAAGTCAACAAGACGAGGGGCACAATTGGTTCCCATGGGAACTCCTGTCTGATAACTGTCTTATCATTATATGAAAATGAAATTGACGCTCTCTTCTTAATGAATCTTAGTCGTTCTTCCAGAAATAATTTGGAACTTGGCCGGGTTTTTTTAACCTCTAAACTCTTTAAGAATTTAGGCGTAAATTTAGTCCTAGTATCTATGATGAGTTTATTTATGACATCTGAGTCGATGCCACTACTGGTGGAGTTTTAATTCCCCCAGGATATTACCAGCCCAGTAGTACGCACTTCTGTGCTGAGATGAATTATCATTGATAATTATGGTCATATTTATAAATTAACTGTTAACAAAACTTTTTGAAAATTTTGAAATACTAAGGATATTCTACCACAGGAATAAATTACCTAATCTGTTTTTGGCAACACTATTTGGAATTTTGGTCTTTAACGCTCTTCAACTTCGAACTTTATTTGACCTTTTTGATTTTTTCGGATCGAATGTCACTGATGATTCTTTTGTAGACGAAATACAAAATTTAGTCTGTGTTCATGTATCTATGATGAGTTTATTAATAAATAATTGATCTGTACAAATTAAGGGGATTTAACCTAGTCACATTCGTTACCGTTAGATTGGTTTGGGAATAAATTAACAGCACCTGATAGTCTTATTGCTCGAGTCCAATATTTGGTTGAAATCATCACTTCGTAACGTAATAAATGAGTGGAGTGAATTAACGCGAATTACTCTTTGAAGATGATAAGTGAAAAACGATATGTTTTCTGGTCAAAATAAGAGGGAATATCGTTACCAGTGGGATAAATGTGATCTCCGTAACTGTAGCTACGTATATCCAAAGATGTTTTTGGTCAATATTTTTTTCTCAATTTTGTGATAATAATATTTTATTCTTCGGCATTCCGTGTCTTTTTTTAACGTATTATTAAATTTGCAAATACTAAATGTTTGTTTCAAAATTCAATCGCTAAATGGAGAAAACAGCCATCTAAAATATCATGATGATATGGGTAACTGAAATAAACTGTCAATGATATAAGTAACTGGAAATATCGATATCCGTAACTGGTTTTATTTCTAAACAATTCAATCATGTTTGAAATTAAATAAATGTCTTAGGTTATTAAAAGTGTAACAAGTATGAATCAGAACTGCTCTTCGAAGTCTTAAAATTATTATGTGAAAATATTGATCAGGCTTTCAAATCTGTATTTCTATATACTCAGCAGCATGCATACATTTAGTGAGCTAGAGGACAAAGATAAGGTAGCTTATTACAGATGAAATATAAGTAAAATTGAGAGCAGTCATGTGCATTCAGCAATGAAAAATGTAAATCTCAAACACTAAACGAATTGGTAACAACGGCCATATTCTTGATTTGAGACAAGCATTTCCTTATTTAGAAAATGGTAGATTAAACCTGGTATATAGTTACGATGCTGTTGTCAGGTCATTAAAGATTGTATATTTTGGCGTTAATATTGATTCACTTATAGGGTCTTTGCATCGGAACTAAACACATTTATTCAAAAACCAGTTGTTGGCATGACACGGGTTATGTTCTTCTCATATGTTATGATGGTATGATACGAAACCCCTAACGGAAGGATTGTGCCTGATGTTCATATGATGAAATCATAATCTTTCAGTCAGTTTAATTGAAGTCTGGAGCTGGCATGTCAGTTAAATGCTGGTAGTCTGTTGTTATTTATGTATTATTGTCATTTTGTTTATTTTCTTTGGTTACATCTTCTGACATCAGACTCGGACTTCTCTTGAACTGAATTTTAATGTGCGTATTATGCGTTTACTTTTCTACATTGGCTAGAGGTAAAGGGAGGGTTGAGATCTCACAAACATGTTTAACCCCGCCGCATTTTTGCGCCTGTCCCAAGTCAGGAGCCTCTGGCCTTTGTTAGTCTTGTATTATTTTAATTTTAGTTTCTTGTGTACAATTTGGAAATTAGTATGGCGTTAATTATCACTGAACTAGTATATATTTGTTTAGGGGCCAGTTGAAGGACGCCTCCGGGTGCGGGAATTTCTCGCTACATTGAAGACCTGTTGGTGACCTTCTGCTGTTGTTTTTTTTTCTATGGTCGGGTTGTTGTCTCTTTGGCACATTCCCCATTTCCATTCTCAATTTTATTGTATATAGCTAGCTAAGCATCTCTCTTGTATGAGAGTCATAGAATTTTATTTAATTTTGTTAACAAAGCAATAGGGTAAAATATCAAAATTTGGGGTACAATGTATGAGGGTCTCGGAGGGGGGGGGTGGCTTTGTTATTCTGTAAACATTTAATTTTCACCCCTTTTTTCTCTAATCTTCAAAAAATAACCCCTTTTTTCTAATCTTCAAAAAGTTAGAGCACGCATTTCTCTAATCTTCAATTTTTTTGGTCCGTTATTCTCTTATCTTCATTTTTTTAAGGGCATTATTCTTTAATCATTTATCCAAACCCTCATGTATCACAGTCAAATTTATTTAAAAATCTTAACCACTAAATCACTAAATTTTAAACCATTTAAACACACACAAAATAGCATATAAACACGTTAAAGATAAAGTTCATAAGCCAAGTGAAGGCAAGTGTACAAAATGACACAGATGAGTATGTATGAGTACAGATGAGTATGTATGAATTCTGAGCCACCCCCAAAAAATAATCAAACAGTAACAGAGAGAAAAGGTTAACAATATACAAAGACAAAACTAAATAGCACAATATCAAGTACATCAGATGATAAATAACAAGTATCTAAACACTACATTTCAAGACCCCTAAGATCTAGAGTGACTGGGGATTAAAAAAATGGTCTCCATTGGTCTACCTCCTCTTACATCATATCAAAAGTTAGGCGTCTGTTTTGTTGTGCGGGATGCATGTGGCAAAGCCAAACTTTCAACCCTATCCAATCCAATCTGCCATTCCGGTTGAAGTCCAAAGTTCTTCGACCTTCATCCAAGACGGCCCTTAAGCAAAACTTACCTATTGTATACATTTTTGTTTACTCAAGTTTTCTCGTCCTGAACATATAAATAATAAAAAGATGTGGTACGAGTGTTAATAAGACAACTCACCACAAGAAACCAACTGACACATAAATTACCATTAATGGCCACCGTACGGCCTTTAACAGTTATCAATGCCCATACGGCATAACCCCGAACAGACAAATGTAACACATTTCAAACAAGTTAACTAATGGCCTCATTTAGGTACGCTAAAAATATAACGAAAAACAAATACATAACACAGCATCAAACGACAATCACTGAATTGCAGGCTCCTGACTTGTATCAGGCCTAGTCAAATACAGAATGTGGGGATGTGAAACATGTAAGCTCGCGTCCAACCCTCCCTAACCTGGGACAGTGGAGTACAACATAAGAGCAGACTGGAAATCAGCTTAAAAGGCCTAACTCATTAGGTGGGTACAAACAAAGTGAACGTGGAATGGTACTTGTACACTAAATAAAGATTTGACTGATTGATTGTTGACGGGTTGCTTGACGTCCAGTGGCAAATATTTCATGTATGTTCAGGACGAGAACAAGTAAACAATAAATACAATAAGTAGGTCTCGTTAAGGAGGCCATCAGGGCTGATGATCGAAAGAGTTTAGACTGTCACTAGAAAATGAGGGTATATTGGATAGGGACAAAATTGCCTTGCAACAAGCCACCTACGGACCGCTCAAAAATTTGTTGCAAGGGTTCTTAACGTGTAAGGGGCGTGGCACTCTCTTTACACGAGGCATCTGATTGTCTAATTACGACTATATATCTGTCCCCATTCTGACTGGACGTGGCTCCAAACTTGATACATCCCGCACAGCCAAACGGACGCCCCACTTTGGCAAGTGTTTTACTGCTGGTCGGAAGAAGACCAAGTGACCGTATTTCTATTCTCTAGTCACCCTTGGGGGAATAAAGATTCGAGAAGAAATCGCAGGTATTTAAAGCTAGTTCGAAGCCAATAAAAACTAATCAAAAAAATCATGCAACTACCGATCATTTCATATATTTTGACGAATTCATGAAAGTTTTATTTCCCAAAAAATGGTCAAAACTATTAAATAGAGGATAATTAATGAAGCAGAAACAACTCAACTCAACAGTTACAGATATCCTTCTTTAAACATTTATTACAGTTACGAATATCAGTTTATACAGTTACCCATATCCTTGCGATTTTTTTAAATGATAATTACTCCATTTAGCTGTTGAACTATGAAAATAAGCTTTGCATATCAGTTTCAAACTCAGTAATACTTTAAATAAGACACGAAATACCGAAGGTTTATACAGAATCATTACAGAACTAGCAAAAGAAATATTAACCAAAAAAAAACTTCCGCCATCTTCGAATATACATAACTGCAGTTACGGAGATCACATTTACCCCAGTGCCTTCTGAATCTGACACCGAATTTGGCGATCGAAGAATTTGAATATTTTTGGGCCAAAATATTTTTATTTTTATGTGAGATAGGTCAATTTTATTTATTTTCAACTAAATGATTTTGTATTTCCAAAATCCGCCTCAAAATAAAATTGTTGTCCTCTTATTCGGTAAGAGTTAAGTCATTCAAATTGATACTTTACAGTGTGTCTTTCTATGTTTGTGATGTGATATTACTGTTTCAGATAGGGGGAAGGTTTGGTACCATTAAAATGTTTAATCCCGCTGCAATTGTTTGCACCTGTCATAAGTCATAAGTCAGGGATGTTCAGTGTTTGTCGTTTCTTTATGTGGTTCATAAATGTTTCTCGTTTCTTTTTTTATATAGATTAAACCGTTGGGTTTTACCTTTAATATGGTTTTTAATACTAGTAATGTTTGGGGTCCTTGATAGCTTTCTGTACGGTTTGAGCCTAGGCTCCGTGTTGAAGACCGTACCGTGACCTATAATGGTTTACTTTTATAAATTGTGACTTGGATGGAGAGCTGTCTCATTGCCATTCATACCACATCTTCCTATATCTATACAATTTATGTTTAAACGATTTATCTATGCCAATTTATTAATTGTTAACTAATTTCTCTCTAATATGCATGAAACCTTTGAAAGGTGATTGACTTTGCCCAGCGGCTTGGTTTGTACCTTTCTAAACTGTCATTTTGAAGCAAATACTCCTCTTGCACTCGATGCATCGTGTAGAGAGAGTGCCACGCTATCTGCATGTAAAGAACTCTTGCAACAACTGTTTGGGGTCCGTAGATAGCATGTTACAAGATACAATATTTAACCTATCCAGTATATCCTTATCATCCCAGACGGCCTTTCTTACAGAGCCTCTCAACGTATGTCTTGTTTATTTGTTCTCGTTCTGAACACCCATGAAATACTTGCCACTTGACGATAAGGAACCAACAAATAATCAATCCTGCCTATGATATATATATATATATTATAGGATAAATAGAAATACCAAACAATATTTGACAGTTTAATATCCAAGCTTGTCCGGAATTTGGATATCATCCCAAAGGAAAAGCCTAAGATACAGGATGATTTGAGGAGAACTCCTGCGTATCAAAAACTGAGAAGACAAGACAACACCAACTCAGGCTATGCTCATTCCCATCGTATCCAAAAACAAGCTGATGAAACTCGTGGTCGGGTGCATGTCCATCTCGGTGACAGCAAACCATCAAGATATCAAGGCTATAGCAACCACTAAAATGTGTCAAACAATGTTAAACTGTGTTGGCTCCTGTCATTTGTCACAGGTGTAATGGTGAAGGTCACAAAGCTAATTTAAAATCTTGTCAGATGCATTAGGGCATCGGCCAAGAAGTGAGCGCCGTAACTGGCGATAATTCGTGTGAAGCAAATTCGGTAAGAAACAAAACCGTTAACATAAACGTGGTCATAATGGTAAGTCCAAAGCTAAGCTAGTTTCTAAAATAGACTTTTGAACCATCTGAAGTGTTACCAGCAAAATTCGTGAATTAAATAATCATCTTACTAAGGAAAATGTAAGTATATTTGGCATGACTGAAACTCACTTAAAAACTAATGAAAGACCTGAAAAGCTTGATGATACGTACATATGGATCGGAAAATGCCGGAATTCAGGTAAAGATAAAGATAAAGGGGGTATAGGTATTTGCTTAAAATCAGACCTTCCCGTTCTAGACGATAATGTTCTGAATAGTAAAGACGATAAGCATGAGCTGTTAGGGTTTTTATCTTGAATAGGCAATGCTGAAACTGCTATAGGAATTGCATATTTTCCGAATGATGGTTTTGATCGGGATACAAACGATAAACTCATGTGAATTACATGAAAACTGCTCCAAGGTAGCAACTTCTTATGAAATTTTACTTATGGGTGACTTTAACGGAAAATGTTTCAATGTTTCGAGAAGTGCCAAATTACTAATTTTAATATCATTGAATTGGCATCTTATAATGGTAAAAAGCTTCATCAGTTTATAGAAGCAAGTGAGCTATATGATGTTAATTGCCTCGCGATTTGCTACGGATTGTATACGCGTATTCTAAACAACCAGAGGTCCGCGATAGACTATGTTCTTCTTTCAGAAGCCATAAATCGCAACGTTACACGTGTTATTATAGATAAAGATAGTATTTTCTATCTACATAGTGACCATGTAATAATACGGACTGAAATAAATGTAAAAATGTGTAGTATACAGAGAATAAACAACAAAAAAACTGCTTTCATTTGGAAAATAAACGATAATATTGATTGGCACACTTTTCGGTCAACCCTAAAACAAAATTTCAACGCATCAGTGCCTATCACGAAGATAACATCAGGTTTAATCCACCATTTTCTACATTTGAAAATGCCTGTACCAAGTCAGGAATATGACAGTTTTTGTCCATTCGTTTTTGATGCGTTTTGTTATTTGATTTTGCCATGTGATTATGGACTTTCCCAATTGATCTTCCTCTAAGTTCAGTATTTTTGTGATTTTACTTCTTTCTTTCTAATATCAATACTGTTTGGGGTCAATGGAAAAAGTCCGTTCATGATGCTGCTGATTTTTATATCGGAAAAGCAAATTATCCCAATCAATATCGTAGATTCTGGGACAAAGAACTTGACCTTTTGATTAAAAGCAGAAAAGAAAGTAACCGTCTAAAAAGAATTCACGACAAAACCCGTGACTGTAATAGCGAGACGGGCAATCTTTTGACTAATACTTATAAACTCAGGAAAGTCAAAGTTCAAGATGCTATTAAAAAGAAGGAAAACGCTCTGAAATTTCATGACAAATGTGTTAACTCCTTCAATAAAGTTAAAGGCTTTTGTATTTTGCCGATATAAATAAGTACCTAAGTACGAACTTTCCCGACTTTTGCTGCAAAAAAAGAGATACCGTCCTACGAAAAAATAATCATATTGCTAGGTAAATATTTTTATAAGGTTGATCCAAATGTTTGTAAACGTGTTGCCCCTTTTAGTAAAAAGATGTTGAGAGAAATGTACACTTACAGATCTTCAATTTTAGAAAATTAAACTGATTTATGTGTGCAACGTTATTGATGTAATCTCTAAATGTTGAGATTTTATATTAATTATATAATGTTGTTATGTTTTACATGAATGTTGACTTGTTTTAAAAAGATAATTAATCTTTAACTTTAATATTGTTCTATGTGTATTTTATTTAATTGTACAGTACTCATTGTATATGCTTTAAGACGCATTTGTGGGTACCCTTCCTGCAAGTGCCCCCGTTGTAAAGGGGAAGTTTCTTAATAAATATATATATACAAACCATATCATATGTAATTCATTTAAAGTCAAAATACCAATCAGTTAACATTTTGATTTTTTCATTAGTGATGCACAGGGGAAAATTGCTGAGAGAGCCCAATGTGTTCTGACAATTCTACAATGTGTTCTGACAATTCTACAATGTGTTCTGACAATTCTACAATGTGTTCTTACAACTCTTCAGTGTCTTATTATACTTCTACAATGTATTATTATAGCTCTACAATGTGTTCTTACAGTTCTACAATGTTTTCTTACAAGTCAACAATGTGTTCTTACAATTATTCATCCTTTGAATGTGTAGAAATACACACATTACTTTTTCTCATCTAGACACCAAAAACACGTATTTAAAAACTGTAATATTCTTGATAACTCAAAACTATTTATTTTTTTCCACTCATCTTAAGAAACAGTGGATTTTATTTAGTTTTTTATTTATTTTTTTAAATCAATTCAAGACCTCGGTAACACCATATTGGTAAATTAAATACCAAACAAATTGTGTAGATAACGTTTGTTTAAAAAGTGTCAAGTATATTTTCTTATTTTAAATCTCACTATTACTTTCCACTTGAACGTCATTCCCATCATTTCACTAAAGTCTTTGCAGCAACGATAAAAAAACGCAAGATGAAACAGACAGGTTACCTGGATGAATTTACGAATTCTAGTTTGAGCATGCGTAGTCTTTGGATGTTATTAACTGGCGTTAACGTGTTCAGAGAGCTGCCTCAATATCTTGTTTGATTGGGGTACCAGTTTTCTTTGCTTTTAAATTAAAAAGTCTTCTGCTAATTCGGGGTTTTCAGCATACCTCTTTTCAAATTCTGAAAAGGAAAAAGATTTTATGCAGAGTGATTTAACCAGTTGTTAAATAACCAAATTGATGTAAGACAGGATAATTATTCAGGAAGTTCCTCTTATCGTGTCATGCATAGAGTTAGACAGAATGATTAACCCAAAAACAAATGTAACCAGTAATGTTTATCTTCATTTCTATTTTCTTTAGCCCCATGTATACCCTCTTACAAATGTCGTTAAGTCCTGGTGTTTGTGTTTTTATATTCAATGTCAATTTTTTGTTAGTTTTTTTTTCTCTCTTTACTCTAATCACAACTAGACCCTCTTTGTTTTATGAGATCCGGTGGTTGCTTTGCCTGCATTTGTTTTTTCTCTAACCTCTTTTAGACACTCTTACAGTGGTCGTTATGCGCGAGAATTGTTTCCATTATTTAAGTCTTCTTTGCTAGCCCTATTATTTTTCGCAAGTCTCATTTATTTTTGTGGCCCGGGTTGTTGTCTTACCTCTAATTTCCCAGTCCTCCCAGTGGCCTTCTTTGCTGTGTGGGGGCCGTGTGGTTGTCTGACCTGTAATTTCACAGTCCTCCCAGTTGCCCTCTTTGTTTTTGGGCCCGGTTGGTTGTCTTACCTGCAATTTCCCCGTCCTCCCAGTGGCCTTCTTTCCTCTGTGGGGGCCGTGTGGTTGTCTGACCTGTAATTTCACAGTCCTCCAAGTGGCCTCCTTTGCTTTTGTGCCCTGATGGTTGTTTGACCTGTAATTTCCCCGTCCTCCCAGTGGCCTTCTTTGCTGTGTGCGGACCCGGTGGTTGTCTGACCTGTAATTTCACAGTCCTCCTGTGGTCCTCTTTGTTTGTGACACTCAAAAAAATTTAGTCTTTACCATAAGCCTTTTACTGAGAAACCACAAGAAAAATACGTTGAATATTGGGGGCCCGGATGTTTTCCTTACCTGTAATTTCCCAGTCCTCCCAGTGGCCTTCCTTGTTTTGTGGGGGCCGGGTGGTTGTCTTACCTGCAATTTCCTCGTCCTCCCAGTGGCCATCTTTGTTTTAGTGCCCGGGTGCTGATTTTAATTGCAATTTCACAGTCCTTCTGTCGCCCTGTTTGTTTTAGTTCCCGGGTGCTGTCAGATCTTAACTGCAATTTCCCAGTCATCCAAGTGGCCCTCTTTGTTTAGTGGGGCCCGGATGGTTTCCTTACCTGTAATTTCCCAGTCCTAAAAAAAAAGAAATAATTAAGATGTTTCTATGAGAATATCTGTACCATGATTTTTGTCTATTTGTGACACTCAAAAGAATTTAGTCTTTACCATAAGCCTTTTACTGAGAAACCACAAGAAAAATACGTTGAATATTGAAATAAATACTTTATACAATGAGTGCGTTCAAAGCACTTTTCTGAAATCAACCGTCCGCTGTGTAGGAACGTACAAATAAACCTTCGGTAGGAACGCTCAAACATAACAAACATCAACAAATGGAAGTTTTTAACGACCTTGACCGGCTAAAGATAGTAAACGATCCTTAATACATCGGGAGTAAGATAAGCAAAGAGGGGGCGTAATCAAAATTAAAAATATTTCATAAGACTTTTTTTTCGACGGTATGTTTACACGGTCAGTTATTACTTTGAAAAAAAAAAACGAAATTACATTGCAAATCAAAAAATTTGGCACATGGGACCATCACGACCAATCAAATATGGTGAGCACATTGGACCAGATCGGCCAATCCTAAAAGTGGGCATATAGAACCAGACCGACCTATTCATAAGATTGACACACGGGACCAGCTCATTTAATCTGAAGGGTGATAAAGTGTGACCATCTCGACCAATCCAGAAAGTGGGCAAATGGGACCATCTCGCCCAATATAAAAAGTGGGAACATGGGACCATCTCGAAGTTTTAACATGTGCAGCTATGGTCGGTGTCAAATGATAAAGTCCGCCTTATCTTGCATGTCTTGAGTGTAATTGAATGAAGTCACTAATCAATGAAATTTTGTTTTACTTTAGAATCAATTTAGGTATGATTAACAGCCAAACTTAATATGTTTCATACTCGTAAGATTTTTGGGATTGAAAAATGTCGTCCAACATCAATAAAAACCGTGGAGTGTAATATGATTAACCATAATGCATCAATTATATGACTGAAGGACGACTGGATGTCAATGTAGATCATTCACTAATAAGCAAAACTTGTTCAGTCAGCTGAAATATTGATTATTTTCATTTATCAATGTTAAATGGAGGTTACATTTTGCGTTTTCAATACATTTCGTTTTGCATGTTTCGATAGATCACCTAAGATCCTCAAGTTCATAACCTCATAATCAAGATTACCCACAATGCACTCCGTGTGCATTTGAAGATGCATCATGAGATGTAATAGGCTTTGTTCTGTCAGCACCGATTACTTTCAAATCAAGATATAATTGTCATTGATAATGAAGTATGTATGTAAACTTGGGGTTACAAAAAGGAGGAATTAAGCGAAAGAAAAATGTCTACTTTGTATTTTACTAGTTTGGTTGTTTTCACTTGAACCGTTGCAAGATTGATAGCGATTGATTTTGGTAAGTTTTTATAGACGTCAACTTTTTAAATTCGTCTTGTAAGTCGGTATTTGTGTTAATTCGTCTTGTAGTTCGGTATTTGTGTTAATTCGTTTTGTAGTTCGGTATTTGTGTTAATTCTTCTTGTAGTTCGGTAAATTTAATTGTTGGACTATAATCAAAGATACAGCTTCAGAACTATTATCAGTTATCGTCGTGTCATATGTTTTCGTATGTCATATGTTTTCGTATCAACCACATTTCGTCGGTTTTGACTGCATACGCGTACATTGTGGCATGTTTTTCCGTTTCTATATTTAGAACAACAGCACCACTACAACTTGACATATTTAAAACATATTCAACGTCGTTTTTTAAAGACGTTAGAACAAATTAAATAAAACTGACCTATTTAGCCATTTTTATTTAATGTCAAAAATATGCATCACTAGAATAGTTGTGGAAAAAAATTCTGAAGGGTTAAAATAAAGTCCAGATATGTTTTTTGCAAGTCAGACACCGGATCTTCAAGACATATGACTGTCAAGATTTTTTTTTGCCGTTTTGATTTCAAACAATCGAGTTAAAATTAGCAGGGTTCTTATATAAAATGGTTGTTCAAAATCTAACTATTCAATATTTCATTGACAATTTTTTTGTATACATCCTTGATACATGAAGATGAAAACAGTCTTAACTTTTTATTTTTAATCTAAATTTTGAAAACTGCATTTTATTTTAGAAAAAATAATGTATTTTGTACAAACCAGGTGCCAATCTGAAATTAATCAAAATCTAAAAATTTCAGCACACGAAACACCAACCTTACACTATTTACTAGTAATTTTTAGTACTGAAAAGTATTTAATAACTTTTTTTATGATTCAAGCGATCACCAGAACCACGACTTTAGAAAATATGAATTTCCGGATTTTGTACTCATTTCCTGTCCGTATACTGACCCAATTTTTATTTCATACGAAAACATATGACGCCGTTTTTTTACACACAAAAATCGCAAAGTAATCGGAAACAGTAAAAAATCGTAGTAAGCATTGACAAAAAAACTAAATACATAAAATCAATCTACAGGACATGCTTTTTAAATTTTAGTAAACACCTGAATTAAAACTCAACAGTGAACACCGTAAGCAGTAAAAATTGTTATTAGTACGAAAACACATTACACGATGATATATATATTCATTAAAATCATTCTTACAAGTAGTCCGAGATTACTCTGACGTCCAATTGCTGTTTTGCAAGACAAGTGGGGGCCGTGGGGCGGCCACCGCTTGTCTGGCAAAACAGCCTTTCGACGTTAGAGTAATCTCGGACTATCTTAGAAGGTAGACCAAACGTAGGCGATATAACTCTTACAAGTCCTTGGTACGTTTTTATCATGCACCTTTCATAATAATATAATAATAATAGTAAAAATTTCTATAGCGCCCTATATAACAATAAAATCACTCTAAGGCGCTTTACATATATACATGATAAAAATATATTAAGTTAACCACAAAACAAAATGAAATAAAAAAATGTTAAACTAATTATAACTTTATTAGATAGTTTAAGGCATTGATGAAACAGAAGCAGATTAAATACAGCAAACGCAATACTTAAAAAGACACCCCCCTTTTTTCCCCTTCTATCCAAACGAAATTATTTCCGTAAGGAATTATTCTATAAATCAAAAGTTCCTTCTGTACAAGAAAAGAAATCATTTGGAAATTATTCCCGTCATGGATAATTCAATTTTGTTTTACATTTAGTTCAACAATATTTCACCCCTTCATTTGAAAACTTTTTATGCAATAAATATGCTGTATCTGTATACTATACAGATATCGCTGAAAAGCTCAGCCCACTGTCGGACTGAGTATTGTATGAACCTGCGTGATGTCAGAATGTGTATTGCATTCGCATTCCAATGACGTATCAATTGCGAATACACGATTACTTTATATATATACGTTCTGTTCGTTTTCAAACATTTCATAAGAGCAATAAGAATCACACTTATTTTCTAATAACATTACATGAACAGCAGTCTTTTCTACGATGGCAACTATCGATTTCAAAACTTGAATGTGTATGATTGTGTAACAAAAACAACCATGTCAATTTCAGCATGCATGTTTAGTGAATATCGACTGAAGCGTAGGACAACTCGTACACTCCTGTTTCATATTGGACAATGTTTTGCTATTTGCTTTTACTGTTCAAATTATCTGTTATGTTACAATAGATAATTATTCACCTTATTGTTGAACATTCGAGATTCTTTTTTGCGAACCCGTTTTCAGCTGAATGTGTGATTACTGTATCGTATTACTACACGGGCCTCAAGGGATTTCAAATCGAAAATAAATGCAAAACATGTGTTTTTGTGTCTTTCAAAACACAAATAATATACAGAATTAATTGCAGGATAAAGACAATAACTGTTTATAGTGTCTTTAAATATCAGCTGTATTTGTACTCGGCTCGAAACAGGTGTAATAGCTCGCTAAAAGCTCGCATACACCTTGTTTCCTAGCCTCGTACAAATACAGCTGATATTTAAAGACACAAAACAGTTATTGTCTATTTATTTGTCTCTTGTGAAGAGTTGTCTCACTGGCAAGAGAAAAGAACCCACTTAAACTGCCGAAGACCACCAATGAGTTTTCAACGCAGATAGAAAATTTCGCATCGGGAGGTGGGTCTCAGCTGCCCCTTAAATAAAAATGTGTTGTAGTTCAGAAAAAATGGATGTCAACCTTAACTCAAAAACATATAAATGAACTAAAATTTAAAAACAAAAACAGACTAACAAAGACCAGAGGTTCCTTACTTGTGTCAGGGGAATAATTGCGTCAGGGTTAAAAAAAAACATATTGTGAGATCTCAACCCTCCCGTTCAACCTCTATCAAAGTAAAATAAACAAACAACGTCATGGTAAAAACAGACAAATACAAACAATTGTAGAAAAAATAGAACACTAAAGACTGAGTAACACAATGTCAAACCCGCCAAACACTTGGGTTGTTATCAAATGCTCTTCTGAACCCGGTAATAAATCTACTTCGGTATGGATTGTAGTTAGGAACATATCCGCTTTCATGATCATCTATGAGTTGGCTATAAAGGCTACCACGTGTAAATGTTAAACAATTCAATCGCGAAAAGTAACGGTCCAATCTATAACAAAACAATTTACGAAACTCAAATATGATAAACATCAACCAAAGATTACAATTAAACAGCAGTCTTTTGACTAAGGACAATCACATAAAAAATATGGCGGAGTTTGCTATGTCTGTGAGCGCTTAGCCATAACCATAACCTGGGACAATAGTGCAACAGCACAGCATAAAAAAACTGTAAAAATCAGTTGCATTTGGCTTAAGTCGATAGCTCGGTATTACTAGGCAATTCCATATAAATTCATCAAAATCCTTGGGTGCTCTCGGATGCTCTAGAAGGGTGAGTAGATCTGCTCAGTGATTGGCACATTTCGTGTTATTCCTGAAAGTAAAAAACCGAGTATTTTGGCATAATTCGGTAGATCACATTCGAGAAAATGAGGACGGGATTGAGATCATTACAATCGGAACATATCCGTCGTCACCTGTGAAATATATAGTCCAAAAAGTTTGTTTTTCTCAGTCAGTGCGAGATATATCAGAGAATGCAATTTATAAAAACGAAATATTGATATTGGTACATAATCAAATGACCATACGCACTAAAAATATCGGAGAATCTTACTAAATCTAATTGTCGCTTTAAATCCTGTCCCCTCCCTCTTCTTTCCCCGTAACTTTGGTGTGAGTTGATTAAAAGTGTGTAATTTATTGACAATAAAGTACAAGTCATTTGATTTATGTCGAGTCTGGGACTTTAATAACGCGTCGGAATCTTCATCATTC